>QLPE01000012.1:19752-64406 GCA_003314125.1 Hygrophorus russula | reverse complement strand
GGCTAGGATTGACACGAGTTGTCAGAGTGGGAGATCGATATTTGTGGAAAAATTGAATCAGCTCTGAGGGGTTGACGAATTTTGAGTGCGTATGTGTTCCAGGAGAGACTTTTCTGAGCACGTGCTCCGCGAGGACGATAGTGAGGAGGTAGGAAAGAGGCGTGCGGGCTATCGTCGATAGGAAGAGGTGGCCCCCAGGCTGCAGATCAATCAACAACTTCGTTGAAAGAACTGGAAGATGAAGAGTGCACCTTTACTAGTTCAGCACAAGTTGACAGGAACTGGGCTGGGTTATCCACATGCTCCAGGACTTCCATTGAGCAGACTACATCAAAGCGTTTGGGTTCTTTAAGGAGGGTTTCGGCAGAGGTGTGTCGGTAATTGAGAGACGACAATTTAGGGTCGGCAGATGCGTGTAAAGAAGCAATTGCAATGTTAGACTCGGACGCGTCAATCCCAAGCGTACGTGCTCCTATTCGCGTCAGACTCTGACCATTGATATAATCATTGCATAAATATTATTTGATGTGAAAATCACCTCGGATAACAACCCTCCGCCACAACCAACATCCAGGACTTCCAAACCATCCAATACAGCCACACGATCCCTAGCTAGCTGCTGTTCACACGCATCTTCCAGTATTTTCTCTCGCATGAACTGCACCCGGACTGGATTCATGGTGTGCAGGAACTTGAATTCACCCTGTTCATCCCACCAGAGCGAAGACAAGCGCGAAAAATGAGCAATCTCGGAATGATTGACGGTTGTTCCATGCTCAGCAAATGTATGCAGTAGTGAACGTGTCCAGTTTGAAGGTTTCAGGACAAAGGCCATCTAAGGTAAGTCACGTCACGTGTGACTACACGGCCATTGAGCGCATGACAAATGTCTTTTATTATAACTTGTACTACCATCAACTTAAATCCCGGGAGGACTCAGCTGAAATATTATTTGTATAAAACCCTTGTCCGATCTGGATTCGTGCGTGCTAAATTGCTGTTGTCTCGCTGGTTCTAACACTCTAACAGGCAGTTTATCCGTACTAATACTATCATCCGAATCAATCATGCCCAACTTATTCCTAGATGTTTTCGCGAGCTCACCCCTGGGTTCGTCGTTCGGAAAGGTCGTACTGCCCATGTCTGCAGAGAATGCTTTGACAAAGAAAGTGCCCGCCTATGCATTGGCGAAATGTGAGCTCAAGATAGAGGGAATGACTTGTAGTTCTTGTGTCGAGGTGAGACTAGTCCAGTATTCGCCTCAGCAAGGACTTGACTCGTTTTAGGCAATAGAAGGAATGCTTAGAAATCAACCCGGCATCCATTCTATCAAGGTGGCTCTCTTGGCCGAGCGAGGGACAGTAGAATATGATCCTGATGTCTGGAATCCAGATAAACTAGTTAACGTGAGTTCTGGAAATCTCTTACGAGTCAGTATTCCGATCGTCGAGTCTGCAGGAAATATCTGACATCGGTTTTGATGCAACGTTCATTCTACCACCTCGATCCGATGTTGTCACCCTCCGCATTTACGGCATGACTTGCTCGTCATGTACATCCACCATTGAAAACGGACTTAAAGGTGTTCCGGGAATAACTAACGTATCCATCTCCCTCTCAGCCGAGACCTGCAAAGTCGAGTTCGACCGTGGCCTCATCGGCCCGCGCGAGATGGTCAATCGCATTGAAGACATGGGTTTTGATGCGACGTTGGCCGACCAGGGAGATTATACGCAAATACAATCACTGACAAGGGCAAAGGAAATCCACGAGTGGCGTACACGACTGAGATGGAGTGCAATGTTCGCTGTCCCTGTCTTCTTCATTGGGATGATTGCACCCCGCATATTCTTCTTGAGGCCGATCGTGAATTATCGACTATTTCATGGCATTTACGTGGGAGACTTTCTTTCTTTCCTCTTCACTACTCCTGCGCAATTTTGGATCGGTGCGAAATTCTATCGCAATGCGTACAAGTCACTCAGGCACGGTACCGCCACGATGGACGTCCTGGTTATGCTCGGTACTACGGCAGCATACTTTTACTCCTTTTTCATGATGATCTATGCCTTGATAAATTCCGATCCTGATTTTAGACCCTTCGTCTTTTTTGATACGAGCACCATGTTGATCATGTTTGTCTCGATGGGTAGGTATTTAGAGAACAAGGCCAAAGGAAGAACGAGTGCCGCGCTAACGGATTTGATGGCACTCGCCCCCTCAATGGCCACCATCTATGTCGACGGAACTTGCACTGAAGAGAAGCGAATCCCAACTGAATTGCTCGAGGCGGGCGATACCGTTAAGATCGTGCCGGGCGAAAAGGTCCCTGCAGATGGAACTGTCGTCCGCGGTTCGTCCAGTGTAGATGAAAGCGCCGTAACAGGCGAACCCGTACCCGTTGTCAAACGAATAGGAGATAGTGTCATTGGAGGCACTGTTAACGGGCTTGGTACTTTCGATATGCTTGTCACGCGAGCCGGAAAAGACACCGCACTTGCACAGATAGTTAAACTTGTCGAAGACGCACAAACGTCGAAGGCACCCATCCAAACATTTGCAGATAAGGTCGCAGGATACTTCGTCCCCACCGTCATCTCCCTTGCATTCATCACGTTTCTAGCCTGGATCATGGTGTCATACATCATCAACGAGGACTCGTTGCCGATGATGTTCCACCGGCACGGAGCGAGTAAGTTTGCTGTGTGTTTGCAGATGTGCATCTCTGTCATTGTAGTCGCATGTCCGTGCGCTCTCGGGTTGAGTACGCCCACGGCAATCATGGTGGGCACCGGCGTGGGGGCCAAGAACGGTATCCTGATTAAGGGTGGGCGAGCCCTTGAGGCTAGCAACTCTATCCAGCGGATCGTGATGGATAAGACCGGAACCATCACACATGGAAAAGCAACTGTCATTGGGACAGCTTGGTTATCATCTGCTCAGGCGAACGAGTTATATACCGAAGACATTTCATTGTTGGCCCCGTGCGCTGATGGATTTACCTCTCGTGCGGGCGTCATTGCGATGGTAGTTGCTACTGAAGCACGCTCAGAACATCCTCTCGCCAAGGCTGTGGCTGTTTACGGCAAGGATCTGCTCTCAGCCTCTGGCGTGGACGTTCCCGAGCCCAACATCGAAAAGTTTGAAAGTGTCACAGGAGCAGGCGTCAAAGCTACCGTCTTACTCTCTGGCTCACGGCACACTATCTTCGTTGGCAATGCGGGCTTCGTCACCCAATCAGAAACAGGTTATCTCCCACCCTCACTCTCGAGCTACGAATCGAAAGAGACAATGCTTGGAAGGACAGTTATCTACGTGTCAATATCAACGACCACTTCCACGCAGCCGCTTCCTGTACTGGCAGTTTCCTTGTCTGATGCAATTAAACCAACTTCCGCACATGCAATTAACTCTCTCAAGGAGATGGGCATTGAGGTGTATATGATGACTGGAGACGGGGAGGCCACGGCCCTGGCTGTAGCAGAACAGGTGGGGATCAAGCCGGAGAACGTATGGTCGAGTATGAGTCCAAAAGGCAAAGCGGCTTTAGTAACGGAACTAATAGAAAAACACAACGACGGTATTGCAATGGTGCGTCGCCAGCTTCTAATTCGGTATATAATAACAAACATCGATTTCAGGTTGGCGATGGTATCAACGATTCCCCGGCCCTCGTCGCCGCTACCGTGGGCATCGCCCTTTCTTCGGGTACATCTGTTGCAATCGAAGCTGCCGATATTGTTCTTATGCGCTCTGACCTTCTTGATGTCGTTGCTGCCCTCCATCTTTCTCGCAGCATCTTCTCAGTCATCAGACGCAACCTCGTCTGGGCCTGCATATACAATGTTTTCGGCATCCCGCTGGCCATGGGTATCTTCCTGCCGGTTGGGTTGTATATGCATCCTATGATGGCAGGGGCTGCAATGGCGTTCTCATCTGTCAGCGTCGTTGCAAGCTCGTTAACGCTAAGATGGTGGAGACGACCAGTGTCAAGCGTAATGCCGGGGGAAATTATCCCTGGGGAGACTATGTGGGACAGCGCCAGGGACGTGGTTGGTGACGCTTGGGCTTCTGTTTGTAATTTGTTTGGGAGCAGACGACGTAGCAGCGAGTACAGTCAGCTACCGGTTGAGATGGACGAAGCTGTCTAATTACTTCTGTACTACTGGTTATTTATTTGTAGTGATATGCCGTTACTATAAATCCCTATAAGCCTTACTTATGAGTACTCACTTTGGGAGCGTTTTCCTAGGCGATGTTCAGCGTGTTCGCCTTTTATCTACACCGCCTGCCTCACCTCCACCCCCGAGGCAATCTCCTACGGCTATGAACAATGTCTTTATGAAATCATCTACTGAATCTCCCCCACCCAACCCTGTGATCGAACCCGCTCTTTCTTTGGAGTTACGTCTACGATGGCTCGAGGCAATCTTGTTGGGTGTGCGTCAGGATACATCCAGGGATCGCAAGGGAAAGGACAAAGCCCCTGAGCTAAAAAATGGCGAGACTCTGATTAGGCTCACTGAGGATATTCAGAGACGCCTGGACAGCGTCCTGGAGAGCAATGAAGGCCTGAAACGATTTATGGATAACTGTCTGTCCTATTTTTCTTCTCTAGTATACCACCGAAAATCATACATGCACAGATGACCAACACGCCCATCTACTCTCTCCTTCGTTTGCTTTGTCGGGCTCTCTCTCGGGTACACCCCCCTCGTACGAGAACATGTCCCCCAGTGAACTGGAGGCATTCTTGTCAGAAATGGAACCTGATATCCGTGCTGTTGATCGCGACATGCGCGAAATAGAGATGCTGGAGAAGAAAGGCATAACAGGAGCAGGAAAGCTTCCAGGTTGGTTTTTTCTTCCTTGTGCTCAGAGGAAGCCTTTCAAAAGTTTCAGATTACGAGGGTCTGCGAACACGACTGGATGCTGTACTGAAAGCACATCAAGAAGACCAACGCCTAGCTGCTTCTCTGGAGAAACGAATAGCTGGTCTCATTGAGCGACATGCAACGCACGTATGGCTGTCCCAACTTTGAGAGGTACCTACTGACCATCTAATCAAGGTGGATGCCCTCTCGGAGCTGTTTGTATCTTGGGATGACACAATCGCAGAAGCCGAGGACAAAGTAACAAAACTTGAACGCGAACGAGAAGCGAAAAGACGTATGGGACTTGAGTAAACGGCCTTGCAATTTATATGCATGGTCCGAAGTGCGGATAATGTTCGTCACTCTTCCGTCAATGTTACGTTGTTCTCATCTATACGGACCTAGATGGAAACCATAGCTGAAGCCAGAAATTTGTCGATGTCGTTTCTCCTAGCTTCACGGTGAACAGGGAAGGAAAACTTCGATTGCAGCACCCTAATAGACGCAGAAGGAAGCGTAATGTTTGGATCGCAGTTTTTTTTACATTAATATTACAACCCGGAGCGTTTAATTACGATACTTAGCCCCGAACGCAAGGACTCGTAAAATGCACACAGCTCGATCGATCATATCGGTAACCCAAGTGTACGACCGTAGGTTTGAGGTTGACGGTAAGACGCATGACATTGAATCAAGCTAGAGGTTGGCAACAGTCACTCTGGTGTACGTTCACGTTCACGTTTCGAACGTTCAGCAGCCAGCCGACTTTTCATTCGTTTATGGGCCGATTTCGATAGTTTGAGCACATCAGGCTGTTGATATCTAAAAAATAAGGGCATTAGTTCTCGCCAAAGGGCTTCTAGCGAACACTCACGTTGCACCCTTATCCGCTAAAGTTGGGAGCGTATTTTGACACAAAGTGACCCTCATAAAAGCCGTCTGTTTCCGAGCCGGACTGCAACTTCTATCAGACAATTCGTACCTGCAAACAAAATGCGACACCCACTAATTTTTCCCTTTCAATGCCAAAGCTATCGCCTTTTCTCTCGTCTCGCTGCTGGCAGCATCATCCGATTCTTCCAAATAACCGATCTCGTTGTATTGGTGTAGACCAGTCACACCAAAACCCGGTTTCAAGGTTTTGAGGTATTCGCGTTTAATGATTTCTGTCACTGAGATGAGACGGGGTATTGTTGATGTCGAGCTACATTTTCCCCCGATAGTATGTGACGGCTCTCCATCAGACGTGGGCAACGGCTCATTCGGAATGGGTTTGCTCGCAGGCAGAGTGTGCAAGACGAGTGGTCTGCCATTATATTCCTATGAGAACAAACCTCGAATCCAGTCAGAATCTAACAGGACTTGTCAAGCTCGGTCAAACCTTGAAAAATTTAAGTGCGAATGCCACCCAAGACCGAATTTTCCCGTGAGTTGTAATACGGATCAAATGGGGTTCGAGCTGCTGGTGTTCAGAAGGGACTGTTGGCACGCTGCTAGTAGCCATGACTCGGGGACAAATTGTATACACTTCTGTTCAATGTCAAACTTCGAGAAAACTTGCGTCAAACTTCCAAGGCATTCAGCGGGCCACACGTTCAGAAGTCAGGCAAAGCAAGAGCCCCCGAAGGGTAATTATCTATAAAAACAGTAATTTTTTGACCGGAGCTCTACGATCGTATTACACTAGATAACGTTGAAACTTGAAAAGAGCAAAATAGTAGTGCCAAAGCACACGTTATACAGAGCCTCCATAAAAATCCGCAAAAACTCGAGAGGTGTGATAAGAAGCGAGCCCCGGAGGATACGCATATGACTGAACGAGTGTCAAGATGAAGTAAAGTAGATGCAAAGAAAGCAGGAAAGAACAAAAATTTATTCACGAGCGACCCAATCCGTACTCCGCGAGACCAGCTCGATGGAGTTATCGGTTGTCCAGAACAGTCGTTCAGTTGCACTTCGGCCACTCCAACTCTTTTGGTCACGTAAGATCATTGCCTGTAGAGACAGAAGTTAGGTAATGGCTTGGCTTCATACAAGGACAAATGCACCTGTTGAGCACCAAAGTTTCGCTGATCGTGGGCAAACAAATCCACATTTTCTTCCAAAGCTTCTGAGAGAATTTGTAGATCCTGGAGGATGGCTTGCATGGCGCGTACGGTGGAGAGAGTGAAGATCTCCTTCCGGTTTCGCACGGTCGACCCATTGTTACTAGGAGCAGACAATGATTGCGAGACTGACTGCAACACGGTATGCAAGATCCGCTTGGTCTCGCTCATGATCTTTTGGGCCTGAGGGTAATTCTTTCTCGACACGAGCACCAGAGCCCGTGTAATCATCTCAGATGCCAATAGTTCCATCCTGCGACGCACGATAACAGGATCAGACGCAGACGACGGCGTACGTGCCGGACTAGTCGTCAGCGGGAGGAGGGTGACAGTGAGCAGAACGGGATGAGCAAGGCGCGACACCTGCTTCGCTGCCGAGGGATCGAAGAAGGACCCATCGACCTCAACTACGGGTACTTCATCAATCATGCGATCCATCATCCCATCCACGAGATCGGGAGAATCACCAATCGATAGCGAATCGAGTCCCATACTCTGCACAAATCGATCAGTCGCGCTCATTTCGCGATCTTGGGGGCTGAATTCAGGCCGACTTTTCTTAACGTCACGGTTGTCAAGCTCGAGCTCAATCAACATCTCCTTTCGTTCGCCATAACGTAGTTCGCCCAATTCCACATCTACATTCTGGCCGTCAGAAGCGAGGATGGATGAGGGACCGCCCGAGACTTTGCGAATTCGGAAACGTTGGCTGTCAACAATTTTCATGTGTAACTTCATGTTCATTAGACCAATGGACATCATGCCGCCCACGCATCCGGCTATGCAATCACGGAGGTCGTACCAATCTTTGACAAACGTGTACGTCCCTCCAGTATGATTTGATATCAGCCAAAGTGATGCCGGGTCATGAGAGCGACCGTAACCGAATGAGTGAATGGGAACGTTAGCTGCTTCTGCTCGAGCAAGGACCAGGTCCATTTGGGCACGTCGTGTGCTATCCGCAGCGTCGCTAACAAGTAGCATACCAGAGACCGGGTTACGTGATTTCCGCTGTAAAACTACATCAAGACCTACAATCCGAAGATCAACAATGTGAGTTGTATAAAGCAGAGATACGAACCATGATTCACAGCAGTAACAACGTCAGTCTTCTCGTCCTTAGAGCCCCTCACTAAAAATTCATCCTCATGGGCATCATCAACACTCCCAATATCGTCCACAAATTTGGACAATCTGAGACGACTCTGAGGTTTCCCAAGAGCTAAAAATGGAGTTTTTCTGATTTTTCCTCCAGCGCCCACCTCAAAGGTCAGTAGACTCAGCCTATCCCTCCCGGCAAGTGATGCGATAATGAAATCAAGAGACGTCTTGATAACACGGACTTTGAGTGCAGCTGTGCTGGGTACAGCTGATGGCGGCGGGAGGGAGATGACCAAGATGAGATCAAGAGGAGGGTGAGGCAGTGGTGCAAGGGAATTGGAAGGGCCTGACGATGTATATGGCGTGACTAGACCGGTGGGCGAATCATAAGTGCTCATTTCGTCATCTTCGCCCAAGGTCGTAAGCTTCTGGTGACAGTGCCGAGACACCACTGAGCCATGCGAAGTAGAAGATGACATGGTCGAGCGAGCCGAGCCGTTCAAAAGGCTATCAACAGTACTAACCGTTGTACCCGTACTGCCGCTCAACATCCTAGCGGCTTTGGCGCTGCCTCCAAATTCTTCCATGTCGAGGGCTCTGGAAATATCACGGGGTGGTTGAGGATTTGCCGCAGCGTTCTGAGCCTGGAACGCGCTGACTATAGATTGGATGTTATTCTTCCACGCCTCCATCGACGATCGGTCTTTGAATATCAGGATAAACGAAGCTAATTCATCTTCCATGTCAATAGTAAGACTCATTTCGCCAGCGGCCGATGTAGCAGTAACATGTTTAATATGTCGAACATAGATTCGGCCTTTGAGTCGTAGGACCCCCTTCGATTGGCTGTAAGTGGACCCAATAGCGGAACCTGATTCCGAGAAGCCAGAGGCATTGGAGAGCAGGCGCCCAAGTGAGCGCTTCTTCTCCTCGACGACGCATATAATAGCTTCCTTGAACAAATAGACAAAAAACTCGCGGACAAGGGAATCACGGCGAACTGAGAGGAGGTCATACATTTGGAGGGGGCCAAGGTCAGACAAAGGATGCCCTTTCCAGTCGATAATACGATTTCGCAAATCATCGGTGATAGCTTGAAATGGCGAGGCCTCCTCCTGTGCAACTGACGGCTGGTATTGCCGATCGTGTTTTGTGGATACAGGAGAGTGGTCCTGTTGGGAGGAGGGGGTTATTGAACCTTGGTAGCTCTGTGTATCGAATGGTTCCCCCTGATGTGAAACATAACTGCGTTGTCGAATGCTCTGTTGTTCACTTCTGGGACTCGAATGGCCAGAGTTACTGGCCTCTTGGATCAAATGTCCGTGCACGCTTCCACTTCCATTTCTCCCTGTGTACTTATCGGACACGACAGGTCCTGGAACATTACCAGATACACGCTTTCCAGGTAATTCGATCACCACGATGCAGGTCAATGGCTGACTTGCGTCGCCTGAACGTGTCAGGGAGGAAAACTCGGGGCGGACTTGAATAGACGGTGCGACAATATATTGTGAATGTTCCGTTCCTGGAGCGGACTTGGCGCCGGCTTTGGCAGGGGAATGGTGGTCGAGGTGGTCATCTTCTGTTGGATCGTATGGCTTCGAGGACGGTTCGTTGCGTTTGCGCGACGTCGGAGTGTCACGACCAGGATAAAGTGGCGCAGCGTTTCGGTCGCCCATACCTGTAAGAGCGGCCAATTCTAATCGATAGTTGTTCTGAGCAAAAAGGTCGTGTGGGAACAAGGATACGACGAACTATTCGATTTGCCGCTGTCTCCGTCCCCGACTTTCATGGGTCGTCTACAAACACCACAGACGCCTAAGTTAGATTTTCGGGGGACAGTTGATCGGGCTTGACTTGGAGGAGGACCGTATACGGCACTGAAGCACGCCTGATCGAAGAGGTCATTAGTATCATGGTTGAACTGAACATTCCATAATATAAGCAGCAAAAATCAACGTATTGTCTTATCCCCGCGAAAACAAACCACTTTTCTACACTAGTAAAAATACATACCTCGTGAAGTGCGTGGCCGCACTCGGGAACAATGTGAGGTTTTTCGCCTGGCAGTCTAAAACTAAAGCTCAATGGCTCTAGGCATACAGGACATTCGTCTTCTTCTTCGACAGCTTCGTGACTGGTGACTACGGGAAGGGGGGCTGGTAACATGGCAGCGTAAGGATGGGTACTGTGTTGTTCGCTTAGAGTGGATGAGAGGGTAGAAGTAGAGTACGACGACGGTAATGAATGTTTAGAGGGAGCGCGATTAAGAAAAACGTTCTGGAATGACTTGAAAGGCGATAAGGATTTATTCTGTGAAGGATTATAAGTTGAGATCAGAGGTGTTTGATCTTGGCCGAGTTTTGGAGCTTCTCGATGGCTTCTCGCTTTCCAGCCTGTCGACGAGACCGTCTTCATAAGAAAGGAGTGTTGGACGTCGGAGGCAGTACGCTTGGTGAGAGGAGCGGGGTATAACAGGAACGACGGGATTTCGGAGAAGTCAGGGTATTTCGTTTCGTCCAGTACCTTATTCAGGCAGATCTTGATCAATAGACGACAACCTTGAGTACAATGACCGCCATACCCTATTGCTCGTTATACGCTTATTGTATAGCACAAGTCCTACTGACCGTATACCCAAGTCTTCGCTTCGCATATGCGCTTGGCCAAAGCAAAAAAAAAAAAAAAAGGAAGAAAAAAAAAGAAAAAAAAAAAAGAAATTTTTTCTCAGAGCTCTAATGGAAGGAACAACGGTTGCATTCCCGCTTCCAATCGCTTCCCACCACCCTTCATTACCATCAGTTTCAGCTGCGAGTCTTAAACTCTCCTGGAAATAGGTATTGAAAATCTGACAGCTGACATGATGCGCCGATTCTGTTAGACAATCACCGTGACATGATTTGATGTAGGACTGGGGTATTGGTCAAAGCTGACTGGTGCTGACTGAGGACTGAGGTCGGAGCGTGCAAGCGCTTTTTAAAAGGACGCGGTTCTTACCGTGATATCAGTCATGTCCAACGACAAGCTCCCTACAACTCTAAACGCAGACGGTAAGTCCCTTTTCAATCCACCTGGACCTAGGTCTGCGTCCTACGACAAATTCCCGCCGCCGATTGACTCTTCCAATAATGGCTTCGATTTTCACAGTAAGCCATGATACAGTTCTGTTTGATGGGGCATATCCTAAAGATTTTACAGTCTATTACATGCAAGGCGTCCCGTCCGAGGCGAAATTCGCAAAAGAATTGCATGAAAAGATGCGGAGGGAGTTTCCGGAGGTGATTGGAATCGAAATCAAATGGTTGTTCGACACTTGATGCCATGTTCTTGACAGCTTCGAATCTATAAATTTTGGGATAAACCCATTGGTGATTCAGCAGTGTTTCCTTAAACGATTTTATCTAACTACGCCGTAGGTCCCCACCCCACTGCTATGTTCGAGGTGGACACCATCAATCCTCATCAGACAGGTGCCTTGTTCTCCTGGCTCGTGGTCAACCGCGGACCTTGCTCGTAAATTGTTCATCGTCGCGTTAGGCGTCGCTGACTGATGACGTATAGCGTCTTGATCCACCCGAACACAGGCGATGCATTCAAGGATCACACGGAGTTGCTATCATGGATCGGAAAACCGTGGCCACTTCATTCAGATATGCTGAAACACGAGTAAAGCTCGTGTAAAGGTTATTATTTGTCCGAGAAGCCTCAAGACACTAGTATTGTTATGAGTTATGATATATGATATTCATGTTACTTGGCTAAACTCTTGCCAGTGAGCGTTCGTGATTAGTGGGTCAAATGACTTTTTTTTTTTTTTGCTTATATGCATCGAATAAGCCATTCTCATGGTTTTTTTTTTTGCGGCCAATGGCCATAAGCGATTTTTCGTAAATCTGGTAAAAGATAAAAGAACTCTTTGGCCCAATGACTATTAGGAATGACCTTCCCACGGATCCGGAGCGGCCGCATATGACCATGACTCGGAGGGTCTCACCAGTAGCACCAGTAGACCAAATGGCAAACCGTCAAATCCTCAATAACGCCCTAGACGCCATAGGTAACACACCTCTGATTAGACTCGACGCGATTGCCAAACAGGAAGGCCTTGAATGCAATCTCTGTAAGCTGCGCTTCACGTACGGTGATTGATCGGAATCATAATTCTTCCTCGTAGTGGGCAAACTAGAATATACATCGGCTGGGGGTTCAGTAAAAGACCGTATCGCAAAAGCTATGGTGGAAGCAGCCGAGAAAGAGGGAAAGCTGATCCAGGGCAAGAGCATTGTTATCGAACCGACTTCAGGCAATACTGGTCAGTCCGCTTAGCAAACCCAGGATGTACTTGTACTGATTTATTGTGAAAGGTATCGGACTTGCTATGGCATGCGCAATCAAGGTATGTTTAGGCGATTTCGCGTAAGTTGAATGCGTACTGAATACTACAGATTAGGGATATCCTGTCATCATAACCATGCCCGATAAAATGTCATTGGTACGTCTTTGTCTGCTTGGATTCCCCAGACTGTTCATGTTGATATTTTTTGAAGGAGAAGGAAGCTGCGCTTCGCGCGCTGGGTGCGGAAGTTGTCCGTACGCCCACCAAAGCAGCATGGAACGCTCCCGAGAGTCACATAGGTAGATATTGTACCAATCTTTCAGGAATCCTCGTGGCTGAATCCCTTAACGATCGCAGGCGTTGCAAAGAAGCTCGCACGTGAAATACCCCACGCCATTATCCTAGACCAGTATCGTAATGTTAGTATTGAGTTCTTTAACTTACGTCTATATGCCAACGGCAGCTCATCTAGGTCAACAACCCGTTGGCCCATGAATACACCACTGGCCCGGAGATTATTGACGCTGTGACTTCTACTCCTTCAACTTCGGCCATACCATCTTCCGAAAAGGTGGACGTCTTCGTTGCTGGCGCTGGGACGGGGGGTACTATTACCGGAATATCACGGGCAATCAAGAAAACACACAACCCCCAATGTATTGTTGTCGGTGTCGATCCTGTAGGTTTCCGCTGCGACCATCGTACTGAGGCTCGCTGATTTGTTCATCCAGAAAGGAAGCATCCTGGCCGTACCCGACAGTCTCAATAAAGAAGATGAAGGTTCGAACTATATCGTCGAAGGTATCGGGTATGATTTTGTTCCGGATGTCCTTTCGCGTGACCCTGCGGATGTTGACTCATGGATAAAAACGTCCGACGAGGAGGCCTTTGTCTCTGTCCGAACCTTGATGAGGAATGAAGGACTTCTCGTAGGAGGGAGTAGTGGTAGCTCACTGAGTGGCGCATTGCAGTGGCTACGGAGTAGTGCAGGCCAGCACGTAGCTAACACTAAAGGTTTAAATGTAGTTGTGCTACTTCCCGACGGGTACGTCCTGTTCCATCTGTGCTTACCTTCGACATGTTGATGGAAATGTCCAGGATTCGTAATTACATGAGCAAGCCGTGGTTCTTGAAAATGGCTATGGAGGCTGAGCCTTCTCCCCTCGCAAACCTCATCGACAATGTCTTGAAACCTTCGAACCGCCCATAGTCCTGTGTCACGATGAGAGATACTTTTTAGATTGTTGTTACTTTGTTCCCATGGGCTATCGGGTTGCTATTAGAGATTCAACGGTGCAAGTGTTTACGCAGAACCGTGATGACTGAACAAAACGACGCGTTCCCAGGTATTTACAACTTGCAACCTCGTATGTCCTGGGAAGCCAAAGCTTGCGAGAGAAAAGCTTGCCTATTGTTCACTTACTAGGAGCTATTCAAGTTCGACCTTGTTACATTATATTATCCCTAACAAGTCGTGGGAAGGCTATTGTTCGAACAATGGCCAATGGTTTTCGCGAGCACAGCCCCATTCTCCCAGCTTCGCTTGTATTTAAGGGTATTGTCTGGTCGTAGGACTTTGCCTTCTATCGTATACCAGATTGCCACTGTATCTATACGCTCTCATTCCTTTTCATATATATCGTCTGAGACGATAAAACATCCTACTTCTCATCCTTTTCAAATTTCAACCTCTATAGTCATAATGGCTAGCTATAGCGCTCAGACTTTCTCTGACCGTCGTATTTCTTTCCTCATGCCCGTTTCGCTGGACGAACGGCACAAGTACGTCTCTCTTTCACAATAGTCATCGTTTAAATCCTGACACCTCCGCCTTTTCAGAGCCAAGAGTACGAAGTTGAGATATGCCAAATATCTCGAGCGACAGGTCATCCAGGTTTGGAAGACCGTCACTGGTGCTACCCGCAAACCAACCCGCGCCTCCTTCATACCTCGCGACTTTGTTATGGTGACCCGCAGACGCAGTGGCTTGCTTGTCTGATATTCGCTGGCAATCTACGACTGGACAATACACATACTCTATATCGAACATATAATTCTATCATTATTATAATTATCTGACTATACTGTACTGTACATGTAATTTTTCATGCTCTCTATGATACTCTAGAACTATATTCAAGTCTCCAAGCATCCCCTCCTGGGCGTAATCGTATGTCCTTTCGATAGAGCATGTGTTATGCGCGTCATCTCGATCCATGATCCTTCTTAAACCCGCACTGCTCACTAGCCTCACCCTTAACGACGCTATCACTGGTTAATCAATAGCCCCATCAGCACCTCAACCCCGTATCTCACCACAGGGTAGCTAATCTCGAGCGGACCGGTAGTTAGAGGATGAAGGGCTGAAATCGAGAGCTTGACTGAGCTAGTCGAGCGCGGTCGGGGAGGTGACGTCTGACGGGACTTCAGTACCTGGTACCTAGTAAGCGGAACTTGAAATGGTAAGGCTGCTGATGTAAGCGGCTCCGAAGTATACGCATCACTTTGGCGCGCATGGACTACTTACACGCAGCAGGCTGGTCAGTTATTGCTAACTGTGTAAATATTGCCGCCATCCACCATTTTTACCGTTAAGAATGCCTTCTGTTCATTTATTAGTCTTAATACACGGAATGTGGGGGAATCCGGGGCACCTTTCGGAACTTGATCGCATCATTCGTGAGACGAAGTCCTCTGAAGATGTGGAATTACAGGTTCTGCTGGCAGAAACCAATCGTGATGATGCCACCTATGACGGTATTGATTGGGGAGGGGAAAGGGTTGCTCAAGAGGTACCATACTACTCTTTTGCTTCCTTTTCGATTGTTAACACTTGTGGCAAAACACAGGTTATGGATAGGGCTGAGAAGTTGAAACGTGACGGCAAGACCCTTTCACGATTTTCTGTGACTGGGTACAGTTTGGGGGGTTTATTAGCGAGATATCTCGTAGGGTGAGCAGTAGTATTATTTAGGGGTTTCAGTGTTGACCACGGTATTCCAGAATTCTTCACCAGCGAGAATTTTTCAAAGATGTTAGTCCCGTGAACTTTAACACCATAGCGACTCCACACATAGGTCTCCTGAGATATTCCTCTTTATTCTCTACGGTTGCTTCTTTGCTCGGGCCAAAGCTTTTGTCCCGGACTGGCGAGCAATTCTATAATGTCGACAGATGGTCGTCGACTGGTCAGCCGCTGTTGGAAGTAATGGCCGATCCTGGTTAGTTTTTGCGGGCCATGACTCGGCAAGTCTATTTACTCTCCCTTGCTAGATTGTATATTCTATCAGGCCCTGTCCTTGTTCCCGCACATACGTATTTATGCCAATGCGTAAGTTTTTTTCGTTATTGCTGCTAGTATCTAGCAAAGTTGACGAAACATGGCCAGGATACACGATTTGACAGTCCCATATGTAACCGCTGCAATAGAATTTGCAGATCCGTTTGCATGCAATGGAATGGATGTGTACGCACAGTTCCTTAGCCCAGCTTGTACATTCATTAATGGTGGGAACTACCAGAGAATTGGACGAAACATATGAACCTCGCATCAAGTCGTATACCATTTCTCAATTACCCAGTCCACTGAAGCCCGCTGTATTCTCACCTCGTTGGTTTCTGAGTCTCAAATCCGACAGACCTCTACTTCCTCCAGCCTGGCAATTCCCTTTCCCGCTGAACTTTGTACGAGAGTTATACATATCAACCGGTATTATTGCCTTCGTTCTGACACATCGATTCAGGTTACCTACTTGCTTGTGCCCGTATTGATACCCTTCGTGATATCTTTGATTATATTTCGCCTCTCGATGGCCACTCGATCTTCGCGAGCTCGGATAAAATTACTAGAAAGCGATCAATCGAGTGGGCACGCACTTATTCAAACGCTCACTCATTTGGAGAAACAAGTTGAAGACGCAGTTGTCGATATCATTGATGATCCGTCTCCCACGAGTAAAGGTCCTTCATCAGGAGTGCCAAGGGCGCTCCCTGAGCAGCCAATCTTGACGCCACTGCAACGAAGAATTATTGCTTCACTCAATAAGCTACCGAATCTCAAGAAAGAAAGAGCGTATATCACCGGTGTCAGGAACTCGCACGCAGTCATAGTGTGTCGCGATGTGAAACGATTTTCTGCTCACAAGCGAGGTGAAGGTATTGTTAGGCACTGGGCGGATAAATTCATTCTGTAATAGTTCTATGCACCCCCTTCCATTTTCAAACACATCGTAATTCGACTTATTCGAGTTGTCTATCCCCAAGTTTCGGAATATATACCATGATCATATGACAACATCCATCCGCTCAAGACGTTCATGATCATTCAGATATTTTCATCTCTCATGACTTATTAGCGATATGGTATATTTTAAAGTTTTGGTAGGTAGTCATTTGGATAGGTAACGTGATCGATAGGGCATATAGTATATCAACCTCAAGCGCCGTTGCCAATATGTCCAGTGGAATCATACTGTTAAAAGTCAATTAGTTAAAAATGTAATTTAGGTAACGTCTACTCATACCTGAACAACCAGAGATGTGGGCCATGGAGCAGCGAATTGATTGTCGTCGAGGTAAGAGTAGCGAAGTATCGGTTGGGTACTATCCTGGAACCTGACAGATATCACATTAACCACTGTAATGGCAGCTTGAGCCACACCAACCTCGTCAATATCCCCGACTGACCAGGTGCACGCCGCAAATTCTCAAATGCGAATACAGCTCGAAGTATTTCACCAATAATCTGACGAACACGCGTTATCTCAGGATAGAGACGATAAAAGGATAATATAGACCTTGGCAGTCAGTTCTCTGCCCAGGCACCTAGAAATAAGGTTTGTAAGGACATGAATAGGGGTAGAATACAGTATGGCGTACCTGACTACACCATCGCCATCCAGACAATCTTTGATGGGTCGATTCGGATCAATAGTTGTGGGGTTATTGAACAGCTGAGCCTGTTAAACGGGAATAATTATTATTAGGGAATAGTGCGTAAAATAAAAAAGCTAAACTGACATCCTGATTTGCTTGGCCGATGTCCAAGAATAGACGTTCACCCTGGGGTGAGATACCTGGAGAACGTCAAATTACATGAGTAAGCCAAAGTACGAGGAAGACCACAGGAGACCAACGGAAAACTCCTTGAAAAGAAGGTTCCAGTCCTAGAAAACGCGGGTGAACATCTTTTGAGGTGAGACAACGGTTATACATACTGAGGGCTTCGAAGACATAAGCATCAAGAGACTTCAAATCAGAGCCACGGATTTGTATCCCTTGCCCGGAGCCCAAAAATAAGTCGAGGGCATTTGTCAAAGCTGGAATAACGTTCGTCAAACCGGAAACGACGTGACAGGGAAGACAACAAACCCAGAGATAGTTCAACGGTCGATCCGACCATGATAGCAAGAATGTAGTTCGCGAGTTGGTCAGAAGAGTGCCCCAAGTCATTCAGACGCTTGATGAATTCGCTCCTTCCAAGCTTCTTAGACTTTCCGAATAGTTGTGAGACTGTGCCCACAAAACCTGCCATGGACATCTGGAAACAGGGCCTCGTCAGGATGACCTATTCTCGACGAGCTGGAGAGTTCAACTTACCCGCTGGCTGCCAACGGAAAGGTGGTCTCTAATATGACGTAATAACTCCTTGATATGGCCTTTCACTTTCTCCTCCAAAACCATCTGTTTTGAAGGCTCGACTTCGAGGAAGAGGTAACTGTTGATTACGAAAACTGGAGAGACGAAAGCAACACAGGAAGACAACGACTAACGAGTAGATTTCACCGAGAATACCATAAAGTTCCAGCGGGGTGTAAACTCCATTCGACGTAGTGTTGGTTTTGAGTTGTATCCCAGCCTGAGCAGTTAAATAATTAAAACAAGCTGACTAACCTAGAAAATGAGGCACGACTCACGATTTCACTCGCAGCCCAATGAATAGCGATAAATTTGAAGACATCTCGTACGATATCAACGCTTTGCGTTTTACCGCCAACAACTGGGAAGGAGTTGGAAATAACGAGTTCGCGAGTCTTCGTGTAAAAGAAATTTCCAATTTTGTCTGCAGCGTCGGGACTAGTGAGCATGGCCGTGAGCATGTCACGTTGCTCCTTTTCACCGGCAGCGGCATCTGCGGAAGCCAAGAAGAATCTACATGATTTCTCACGTTAGAACGTCAGAAAACCCTTGAGAAGTGTTGATTTTACCCTTTGCCCTTGATCACGGAAGCAGCTCTGTCTGCATAAGGTGATTTAAACTTGGCTGTATCCTTCAAAATTTGCGCAATTTCTGCGTGATTCTTGACAGTGCGATATGTTGCCTGGACACCGGGTCTCGCGAGGTCGTAGCGGTCAATGACATTCAGCTTCGTCAGGTGTGTCTTCATTGACTCAGGTGTCATGAAAGGGAACCAGGTGTAAACACTGTTAGAAGTATACTGTTCAGGTAGTGTCCGTAGAAGGAGTCGTCCAAATGTGCTGCCAAATCCAGCACCAGTGGGGTCTCTCTGGCAATCAGCGAAACCCCAAGCCGTCATGTTGAATGGCGTATAATCAGATGTGTAAAACCTGTCTCCACGAGTAAGCGCAATGGCGTCACTAAGAATGGCCCGGCTAATCGTATATCCTATACAGTCATCGAAAAGTTAACGAGAATCTCGCAGTTGTGAAAATACAACACACCAGGGCAAAGTCCGGCCCCCTCAACAACAGGCTTCGCTTCTTCGGCTTGCAGGCCGACATAAAGCTCGAGATACTCTATGTTGCCATACAATTTCTCCGCAGCATCAGCAATTTCGGCACGGGGGTTCCAATCCCTAAAGCTTGCGTAGGCTGCAGTCAAAACTGATCAATGTACATCCTTGTACCTATCACCACATAGGCTCACGGTTAAGGCCAAGGAACTTGAGCGAAAATGATATATTAGTCATGTCCCTGACAAAGCCAGGCTGGAATGCGACCTCACCCTCCTGAAATCATTCAAAGAACAGACACCCCACCGACGATTCTGCTCGATGCCCATGATCTCATGCAGACGCATGACAGCTGGAGTACCACGGGCCCCGAAAGCAGCAGCAGGATGATTTGTCCTGGCAAATATATATCAATTAAAATTCGTCAACGATAATAAATTTCATCGCACGCGTCCTTAAGAACGTTCGCTAGGTCCTCATCCTTAAAAGTATCATCAGCTTGACGTTGAAGCCTTACCAAAGCATGTGAGTTTCGCTCAAGAATAGTCATCTTATACATACCTCCCAAAGGTCCAATGCTTAATATCGGGTTCAGTTTCAAACATTTGTTTAGCAACAGCTTTGAACTCCGTGGGCGTAATCTAATTATTCTTCAGTCAGACAATAGATAACTTACAGTGAGAAATAGTAACCTTTTCCGGCGATTTGCCCTCGAATAATTTGCCAAAAATGTCTTTAATCCACGCTTCGTCTTCAACAGAAGTTGTCGCGTGCCTATCATATTCAATATAAGTTATCTGTACACAACAACCGTAAAGGAAAGTTACCATCTGTACAAGCAGTTGAACTAGAAGGAATACGGCAATGAACAGGAGCCAAATATGCGACCATTTACGGATCTTTACCTCAACGCTGCAGACATTACCTTGACCTCGCTGAAACATGGAATGATCCTCATTCCTGATTTCCTAAATCCAGGAAGCAATTAGCTAAAGATTTCAATCAAGGGATAAGCACGCGACTAACCCCGAAAGGATTCAAACTCCAGGAACTTCCCTGCCTGACCAATCCCAAGATACAACTGAAGTAGTCGGAGAAAACAACCGAGGCAAACCAAGCACTATTACAGAGTCTTGCGAGTTGGAAAAGCTCCTCTTCTTGCGCCAAGAGATTGGGATCGTCCGCGGCAAATTCCCTAGGGTCTTTGTAATTGCCACGTTCGTTTATCTCGAAAAGTTTTTTCGCAATATACTAGTCAAATAAAAATACATTCAATGAGGTACTGACAGCGAACAAAGTACTGACGTTATGGTTACGGCTGAAAAGAACCAAGATTGTGCAGACGGCCGGAGGAAGCAGGAGTAATCTGTCTTCTGCGAAAACGTCGGGGTACAAGAGACCACGCCCATAATTGGGCTTATCACGCGACACACGAACCCTGTCTTGAGCCTCTTGGTTATGTCCATACAGCGGAGATAGATCGACATATGACGAAGTCTCGTTGATATTCACGTCATAGTGTGAGGTGCGGAACACACTAATAATGCATCCGAGTTGCAAAAAATATCCACTTCGCAAATCCAAACTCACCTGTGAATGACGAGTGCGGCAAACGAGAACATCACGCTCGACAGACCCGCAGGATGTTTTTTGAACTATTAAGAAATATGAACAATGAGTGACTGCCAGGCAAATGATGTACACAAAGCATGACTGACCTCGTCACGCTTCAAAAGAGTATCGAAAACAAGGCCAGGATCTGGCAAAGCGTTTTTGGGTATCGGGTGAGTTTGCTGGACGCTGCGTGCGTATGGCGTTCCAGCCTTTCCCATGTCAGGGACGGAAACATTGTTATATGATCCATCGGCGGTACGCCAGGCGTATCGATTACCAATGTATGTTGCAGCGGGGTGAGGAAGGTCATTATACACTGTCTGACTGTGTGAGATCAGGCTGCGTGTTGAGTTTTAGACTCACGAAGCTCAACAATGGCATTTTGAAGCTTCGTCGACAGCCCTCCCGCTGGTAAACGAGATAGAAACGTAAGCGCATGCTCAAGCTATACAAAATGCTTCATCTCAGAATAGGTGACATGAAAGAACAGATAGACTGACAAGCATTTTTCGATCGTCAATGGAATTTCTATTCATCAGAGCATCCACAACGGAAGCCTAGACATAAACGTGAGCACTAATAGGTGAGGAAATTCACGATATGTACCAGGGTCGAGTGGTCCAAAACTACATCTGTGCCTTTTTTGATCTATATAACAAATGAGTGAATTCGACATACGAACAGATGTTTTTGTCACCTGTTCACGAAAATTCTGTAACACTTTGGAAGCATGGTCCACAACCTGGTCTCCCTCCTCTGGTACCTTCTATGGGTAGTATTAGTGACATATATCGAAGAGGTATGAAGTGGCTGACGGCGGCTTTACTGCTAATTGACGACATCCTGTTGAACGACATAGCTGGGAGACCGAAGGGCTGGGGTTCAAGCAGGACCCACGGCCATCACGCCCTTTATCCAAACGTGAACCGAACTTCAGGCGATCCCGTGAACGTAAACGAAATTCTGAGTACCAAATATGTAGAAGTCCGGAAGCTCGGGAGGGTGAAAAGCATCCGATATAATACCGGTACCCAGATTGAGATACGGCCCCCGCCACAACTACCTGGTGAGATCTGAATTCAGACCTACTAGACCATATGGACGTCGATGTAGCAGACACAAGCTAACATTTAACCCCCCCGGTAAGTTGATAATGCCTGTGATTCAAAGTTATAAAGTGAAGAAGTGAACCGAGTAAGCTAGTAACGGTTAAATGAATACGTTCGCTTGTAGGTGCGATATCATTGATACTCTCACGATATAAATGACAAGGAACGATCACCCTGAACTGGTCAATGGGTTTTCAGACCACCGGCGTAAGACCGGGATCGCACAGGACACATTTGTATGTACTGTACTAAATTTGAAGGATCACAGGACTTCATATGACTCAGAAACCTCCTTAGCTTGCCAAAGACGGTACTTCAAACTTCAGAGCGTACTCATCGAATAACTCGGCCTTCTTGGCTACATCGACAACTAATGGATGTTTAGGATGTTCGCCAGCCAGTCGGCTATTGATGTACAGTAAGCGGGTGAAGTCAGAAGACGCACAGGCAAACAATACACATACCTCCATAGCTCGTCGGCCTCTGCCCTTTTTACTGCTCCCAGGCCTGCAGCCACAACGTAAGCAGCCAGAGTTTCTGGATCATTACTTTGTTGTGATAGAGAGTCCTCTAGGTCAGATTTGGCTTCGTGAATCTCGTTCCGAAGCAAGCGAGTGACCCCTCGAGCCGTGAGGAGATGTGGGGAAGTCAGGGAAGGGTTTCCCAATTGCTCGGTGTAGAATGAGTTGCAGTTCGAATAAGAGTCTTTACCCGTAACGAGGCCGATCGAAGCTTCGATTAGCTGAAGAAGCAGATCGTCTTCTGCCCATCGTTTTGATCGCTCGAACTCCTTTCTAGCCAGGTCAGGGCGGTTGATGGATAGATACACTTGTACGATCAAAGCCACGCTAAGACGTCTTATGAGTAAAAATGGGTATGGGTGCGTTACCCGAACTGACGTACGCTTCAAGGTTCTCGGTATTTGTGCCAGCACCCAGTGTTTCCAGAGCCTCTTCCACTTCACCCGCTCTTGCAAAGGCAGTTCCTGAAAGCACCTTGACCATATCCTTATCTTGTTCACTCCTTTCCACATCATCGCCCTCTATTTCCACACATAAATCCCTCAGCTCTTCCAGCGCAACCTCCTGTTCAGCAATACCAGCCGTACTGACATACCGTGCGAGGGCCGTTACAGCTTTCAATGCTAAATTTTCGGAGTCGGAAGGAATGTTAACCACTTTGCAGTCATTAAGAGCGATTCGGGCACGAGTCTGATAGATCAAAGTGGGTACATAGTCGGGTGACGATGGGTCAGGCAGGGCCGAATTGACCAGTGTTTTATAAGCCCCTACAAGAAAATGTTAGATCGCTCTTTATAATCTGGAGGTTGTCTACCTAGGACGAATTGTTGCTTGACATGGTACAGTTCAGAAGAGTCCATTGAAATAACCCGCCGTTCCGAAGCCAGGCAAAGTTTCGATACGTGATCGTGACACGTCACGCCTACGTAACAGATGTGACTGACTCTAGCGGTTACTAGTTAGCAGGGCTAGGTAGAGCCATTGAATTTATTGCACATTGACCGTTGAGTCTATGATTATCAGTAGACGGGGGGCACACCCAATGATTGTCTCAAAGGTTGTCCCGTTAAACAATAAAATAATTTGGTCACATGTCTTACAGCTCCTTTCTACAGTCATGTCAAGTACCACTTACCGTCATTATTCTAACGTACCTAACAGTGGAGATGTTGTTGACAGTACACGTCAACAAATAGACAAGGAGGTCCAAGACCTCTATGAGTCTGCGCGCAAATTGAAGTCGCGTCGCAATGCATTGGCGCCCAGTAAGTCTTTACCTCATAAATATCACCCATTGGCACGTCTCACTCTGTTCGTCCCTGCAAGTTTCCCGTCTACCTCCAGAGCTATTAAGCCGGATATTCACTTTTTTGCCCGGGCTTCCAAGACGGCCAACATACTGCGTAGCTCTGGGTGAATTTCGACGAACAGACTACAGCAATGGGACAAATCTTTGGTGGATAAAGATAACCCACGTATGCCGGCACTGGCGCTCCGTGGCTTTGTCTTGTCCAAGTCTATGGAGCTCCATTGTATTCACGCGCCCGAACTGGGCAGAGGAGATGCTGAAGCGTTCAAAAGCCGCCCCTCTCGTCGTAACAGCCGATCTTTCTTCTATGACGCCCAGAATGGTCGATGCTGTACAGCTTGCTCTCCAACATATATCCCGGACGAAGCAGCTACATCTCACCGCCTCGAAGGGACTCATGGAGAAACTCCTTAATGGCAATTCAATGAACGCCCCATTTCTTCAATATTTGTGTCTATCGAATACTCGTCATAGCCCACACTTATTCGACAACGAATGCTATACCCTTCCCGAGTCTCTTTTCGGCGGCGACACCCCTCGTCTTCGTCACCTCGAATTGACAAAGTGCAATCCCCGCTGGGACTCACCATTGTTCAGCGGCCTTACGCACCTCCAAATCCACTACACAAGTGCCTCCGCTCGACCTACCATCCAACAACTCCTTTCTGCGCTCGCAAGAATGCCTCTCCTTCAAACCCTGGATTTGCAAGATGCGCTACCTAGTATTCCCAATCATATTGCCTCTTCCTCTGTCACAGGAAGCCCTGTCGCATTAGACCACCTCTCTTCCCTACATCTTGTGGGCCTTGTCCTCGAATGTGCTTGCCTGCTCAACCACATCACATTTCCCATCACGACACGTCTGCAATTGGTGTGCGCAACGGTCGATTCCACTAGCCGCGACTTTTCTGGTTTGTTTCCTATAATCTCTTCAAGGAGTGATGAGAAGGAAGGCAGCAAGACACTTCAAAGTTTCCTTGTGGAGAGCGTAGCGCCGTGTAGCATCCGCCTTCAAGGGTGGACTTCTACCGACCATTCCCGTAGTTATCCTGCCCACATTAATCTGTCACTCACATGGTCCGGGAATAGCGAGGGGACGGCAGAACAAGTGATGATAGATGTCTGCAAAGGCCTCTCCCTGACGCAGCTGCAGATCTTGGGTGTTGGTCTTTTTCGGGTACAGAAAAAGTCGTGGGTAGAAACTTTTGGCGCCCTCACGAAACTACATACCATTCAAGTACGAGGAGCATCCATGTCCGGACTCGTTAAGGCACTCGTTACAAAGGTCGGCGAGAAGCATGCAGAACGAAGATTATCAAGACGTAAGAGCCCTCCATTGGGAGGTGTCTTGTTCCCCGCTTTACGCAAACTTGTTATTGAAGACACGGATTTTGGTGATGAAGACGTTGACTTCATGGACGTTTTTAGGGATATGTTAATGGAGCGGAAGGAGCGGAAGGTTGAAGTGCAAGAGCTCCATCTTTCACGATGCCATCACTTGATAGAGGCCAACGTTGACATCCTTAGAGACCTGGTTGATGTCAATTGGGATGGTCTTGAAGATGGGCTCGAAGACGACGACGAAGATTCGGACGACCAATTTTCTAATTATGACGATGGGTCGATGTTTGGGATTTATGACGCTACTGATTATTATTATTTTGGTTACGGTGAATTTTGACCCTCGTTTGTTGTTTGTACCGCACTATGATTAGCAATTGCTCGTCGAGGACAATCGATAATGAGTGGCATTAGTTTGAAAATTCCATCCATTTGATCCATAAGAAATACATGAAAATATATAACAATAATTTAGTCCGTGGGTCGTGGTGCAGGCTACAATGAGAATCATTATTTGCCATCCGGGACATGAAGGGGGGGCTTACTAGATGGGCGGGAAACAGTCCAGATCAGGGTTTTCCGCATTGCTCTAACCAAGTGGACCCACCCCCTTTGAACAACATTTCTTTCTATTTCTTTCTCTCTTGCAAAGTGCTAGGTAGATGATTACCTTGTCCAACATTCTTTCCGAGTTTATATTCGTCGCGAAGGTCGTAGGAGCCTTTTTTCTTGTGCAATTTCGGAACCTGCTGCACTCCTACACCAGGATCCTCCACATGCGACACATTTTCGCCCTCAGGGGCTTTCCCCTCGGTCGAATCTTGCTTGTCGTCATGACTGTGGCCGGTAGGCCGGGTTTCCTCCGAAGCATGTCGCTGCGAGTGAGAAGGGGTGTTTTTTATGAGGCTAGCGTTATCGTCCATGAAAGCGTTAAAGACAATCGCACCACCGCCCTTAAATATGTCAACAGGAGGTGGCCTGTCTCCTTAAATGTGTTGTGGGGTCACGCAGTTCCGGCCGCGCCGTACTGAATGATCGACCACCGTTTGAAATTCCGCGATACCTACCATTGTTCTAACCACCAACGAAATGCGCCAGCATCGTGCAAGGGCTGGAACCTATGAATATTAATATTCAGCTCGGCAAGGGGTTAAGATCATGCCATATCTACTAACATTTGTCTACATCTTTGGAATTTGATATTTTTCCGAGTGAAGTGGTTTAGTTTCGCCGTCGTTCGTTTTTAGTCCTCGAGGGCCCCGACCGGTCACCAACTTAAGGATATCGGACGTGCAACATTTCACATTCCGGATATAGGCCTTTGAGTGACATAAAGTCGTTCAGTCCGCGTGGTTCACCTCCTGGCGAGCAAGACCGTAACTATTTTGCGAAGCGAGTTGTGTGGGCTAAATGGGAAGATGCAAAAAAAAAAAAATGAAAAAAAAAAGTAAGAGCTTAATAAAGAGTGCAATTTAATTACGCTCGTTGGGTGTTAACTGCTCCACAGAGAACAAGGGTGCTAACAACAGGTAGTTTACCGGATAGCTATAGAACAATGAGAGAACGAAAAGTCTGTGATAGGCTTCAAAGATTAGCCTGGTCACTGAACCTGGCACAGAAAGCAGAGGAAGCCAAATCGGCGCGGGAAAAAAAAGGGCATCCGTAGCCTCCTTGGACGTCCCGGGTCGTCAAGGCTATTGCTCTTTGTCAATAGCTACCACTTATTATACCCGCCAACTCAAACCCGTTCCTCGACATTCCACCCTTGGTTTTACCCCCCGTTTCTAGATACTGTTCACCATTCAACACTATTTATCTACAGTAGCAAAATCAAGCGGAGACTGGAGCCGGTCGGCTGTCGTCAACATTCATTAAATATTTATCTCAAACGTGCCTACCAACTATATCTGATCGCGATTGTCGTCAACGGCGGGGTACTGTGCTGACCGAATCTCTCTTGTTTCAGCGAGGTAAGAAGCTGTCAAGTCCCCTTCCAAGTCTACAACCCAAGAACTGTACATATCTGATCTTTCATCAGGATATGTCCTCGATCACTCCCAAGCCATTTCAGCAACCTCCGTCAGTACAGCGCCGTCAGTCGAAAATTACTGTAGAATATCACAGACCATCCAGAGAATCCATCCAAGAATACAACGACCTTCTCGCAGACGCAAACATTCACGCAGCTGCCGCTGCATCCTACAGAGATCCTCTCATTTTACCTGCTAGACCGCCCCCGCCCCCACCTCGTTCCTCTTCCTTCAGGACACACTCGCCCACACACGAAACACCCATTTCACCACCCAAAGTTCGTAACTCCCTTCAGAAGCCCAATCCACGTGGTCGAAAACATAGTCTACCATCGTCGTCCCCCACCCCACGCCCAGTCGACCACGACCCTTTCGCTGCCAACGCCAATTCTCTATCACCCTCTAATAGTAATACGAACGGAATGGCATCTGGAATGTCCCCACCGCCTCGGCCCTCCCGTGCCAACACTGCCACTCTAAACGATATATTTCCCACCCAGAATGCCTTAGCAGTTCGTCGGTTGTCTACGCCAGTGGTAGCGAATGACCCAGAGGTGCCCCTCTACGCAGACACGAACGATGGCATAACTTATTCTTCCAATGAGTACAATGTCATCAGTCCGCCCCCGTCTGCTGGCACCTCGGGTGTCCGATCTCGCAGTGGCACCACCACCACAAAGTCAAAAAAAGGCATGCTGGGCTTCATGTCGGAGTTTTTGACCACCACGAAGCGACCAGAAATCAGTACACCTTATGATCCCGTGCATCTCACGCACGTCGGATTTAACTCATCCACGGGCGAGTTCACCGGTCTACCCAAGGAATGGCAACAGCTCTTGCAGGAAAGCGGGATTTCCAGATCTGATCAGGAAAAGAATCCCCAAGCAGTCATGGAAATCGTCAAGTTTTATCAGGAGGGTCATGGAGATGTTTGGGACAAGATGGGCGCGATGGCTCCTTCCTTGGAGTCACCTCCCACAAAGACTTTGAACAATGACGGGTTCCACAACCCAGTACGTATTTTGATACGATGTCAGACATCTGACTCAACGTGTTCGTCAGCGTGCGGCCCCCCCACCTCCGAAAAAATCGCAATCGTTACACTTTAACGAAACTTCTTCACATGCGTCATCAGCTACACTGGTAGCACAACCATCCTCGTATCGGCCGGCCCCAACCCCGCCTCAGGCTTCTTCTGCGACACTCGATCGTTCCACCTCCCAGAGAACGCCAGCCAAACCAGTCAAATCGTCCGAACAACTTGGGCGCTCGAATACAACTCGAGATCGACTGAAATCACCCGTAAGCCCAGGGCAAACGCAGCCGCAAGCGGGGCATGCACAGTTACAAAAAACAACCTCAGTCTCGAAACCTTCCCCAGGCTCGTCCTCCTCCGACTTGCCATTGAAACAGGCTCAAGTGTCTGGTTCCGCGAGGGAAAAAGATCCACGTGCGGCTGCACAGAACCAGCCACAAAGTCCCGCGGCGGCGAGCCTGGCAAAGAACGCTGCGGCTGGGGTTGCTACTCCTAGAAGGCGAGAGAAGAAGGATAAGGGCAACGAGGTAGATATTGTAAAGAGGTTGCAGCAGATTTGTACGGACGCAGATCCGACGAGGCTGTATAGAAATCTGGTCAAGATTGGGCAGGGGTATGTTGACCTCGTTACTGTCATCTTACCTAGGGGACTCATCCTTCGGACCACGCAGGGCGTCGGGAGGCGTCTACACTGCTTACCAAGTCGGCACTAACCTATCGGTGGCGATCAAGCAAATGGACCTCGAGAAACAACCCAAGAAAGATCTTATTATCAATGAAATACTCGTCATGCGCTCTTCACGTCACCCAAATATAGTCAATTACATTGATTCCTTCCTACACAAGAATGATTTATGGGTAGTCATGGAGTATATGGAGGGAGGATCACTGACCGATGTTGTCACGGCGAATCTGATGACGGAGGGTCAAATTGCTGCTGTTTCAAGGGAAACTGCGCAGGGTCTGGAGCATCTGCACCGACATGGCGTTATTCATCGAGATATCAAGAGTGATAATGTGCTGCTTAGTTTGACAGGGGATATCAAATTGAGTGAGCCGAGAATTATTTTTAAAACCATTGTACGATGACAATTATCTTGTCCCACAGCCGATTTTGGTTTTTGTGCGCAAATTTCAGATCCAGCACACGCAAAGAGAACGACCATGGTTGGGACACCCTATTGGATGGCTCCCGAGGTTGTCACCCGGAAGGAGTACGGGCCGAAGGTCGATATTTGGAGTCTAGGTATCATGGCCATAGGTAATAAGCGTTCTTCTTAGATCCGATTCTAACTGATCAAATAACTTTTCAATGCAGAGATGATCGAGGGTGAACCACCGTATTTGAATCAAAACCCATTGAAGGCGCTGTACTTGATTGCTACCAACGGGACGCCCACAATCGCTAATCCAGAGAACCTTTCGGCAGTCTTTAGCGATTACTTGGCAAAGACGCTTGAAGTAGATGCGGAGAAGAGGCCCAATGCTACCCAACTTTTGGCTGTAAGTATATTTCGTTTCTAAGGGGGATAGCTGACTAATTTCCACATTACGTCAGCATCCTTTCTTCAAGTTGTCTGAGCCTCTTCGTACACTATCTCCTCTCATCAAGGCCGCGCGGGAGATTGCAAAGTCAAAGTAACGGACCAATTGAACTACTCGTTCTGGACTGCTCATCCTCATCCTCTTCCGTTGTTGAAAGATCTTTCCACAGCTTTCACGGATCATTTCGCATCTACAATCAGTCTTTCCCTACATATGCAACCTCCAGACCTTATTTTCAAACTGATCCACTCATTGGGTATCGCCTCTGTTCTCATGATCACGAACGACATCAGCATTCATTCATCGTCACTATTCGCTGTCGTCTTTGCCATGTCCAAGATATCAGTCTCTCAGGTTTGTATACCTTACGAGTTGTAATACCTCGATCGATACGACAGTATTCTATTCACTTTTCACACTATGCGCAAATATTTTTAGACAAAATTCCCAAGGACTGTGCGTGTTCCTCCTGTGTTCGTAACGTCCTAGCCTGTCAGTGTCTGAACCTGTAATTCTGTGTTTCGATACAATACATTGGATGTTTCATTACTACCAGTTATACTTTAGCCGTCCGGGTACGATTATCGTAAGCTCGTTATAACGTCAGAATTTACTTCACCGGGAAAATTAAAGATGAGGACCCCACCCTATGTAGATCATAAACATAATAAAAATCCACAGATACTGGATCACTTACCAACAAATATCGTTGCCAAATTGACTGGATCTGTGGCTTCCGCAATGAGCTCGTTGACTGTGTACTCGACGCTGAGCGCTTTATCTAATTTACGGGCCACGGAAGACAAGGCACGGTCCGCGGCCTCATCTGCAGTCCCACTTGTCATGTCGATTCCAATGCCCAAACGCACCGTATGTGCTGTGGAGTCCGTGGATGTGCCTTGGACTCGTTTAATTTTCAGCTCACTCGCAGTCCTACCAACTGTAAGTAAACATTTGCTTAATCAATTAAGGCACGAGACAAACCAGGAGTGCAGAGGATCGTGCTTAAACACTTCCAGGACTGTCATGATGACTTCTGAGCCTTCGCGCAAGACGCGGAGAGTCTCCTCGGCACATCGTTGGAATACACCTTGCGTTCCGGATGCCCCCATGCCATCGACGATGTCAGCAGTCATTCGGAATGGGACGCGCTCTGGTATATTCAGGAGTTTTCCCTGAAGTGCGTTGAAGTAGGAGTTAGTAGAAGAGCGCAGAAAACTCACTTGATCAAATGCTATGCCCAGATCGATGTGCACAACTTCACCAGTGACATTATCTATCAATATATTAGAGACATGGCGGTCACCCAACCCCAAGATATGGCCGACGATAGAGGTTGTTGCGACGCTGCGGCTATATTTCAATCGCATCGCGAACCATGATATGGGGGTTTTATGTCTTTCAGTGAAGTAGTGGTGCAATACGGGCTTGAATCGCTTCCGAATATCCAAAAACAAGGCAACAAGGGATTCGACATCGCTTTTGCTTTGCTTACGCTTGTCTGAAAGTTGGTTGCTGACCTCCTGGGGATTCATATCATTTGGTCGGTATCTGGAAGTACAGTCAGGTTCTGTAATCGGCTAAGGAGACACTTCGTACCTTTGATGAGCTTGGGGTAACCAGCCCTGTAAAGGCGACGTATTACCCACGAACTCGAGAACACCGGCTTGGGCTGCCAAAGGAATGACTTTGTAGTCACGGACCCTGAGGCTGCGTCGCCTTGTCTCTCGATCTCGGCGAAGGACGATGTTCACGAGATAAAATACCTGTTCCATGACTGCGTCTTGGCGCAAGTCATCATTGCCTTCGCCTTTGAACTATATATAGCGGGATTCATGAATATTGCATCTGACCCTCAAGGAAACAACATACCAGCTGCTTGTACTTCTCGCCGTCGCTGCCATAGCATAAACTGATTTTAGGGAGGTTAATGCCTCCGGCGGTTTCAAAAGTATTTGCGTAACGATCTATCCAGATGCAGTTGTCGTAGCGCAACGTAGGATCCAGTGGCGTGTGGACAGTCACTACTGGTACCCGTGTATTTTCGATTTTTCGAATCAGGAGATCATCGGGGACCTTGAACTTGGGCTTCCCTTTATATCGTTTTTCATCTTTGATTGGATACTGAGCCCACTGAAGGGAAGCTGCGCAAATGTTTTCCACTGCGCGTACTCGTTCTCCACTTGACGTCTGCCCCCGGAGTCGATCGAATATGTCACCTGCCGCAGCACTACGTTCAGTTTGTGAAGCTGCAGGGTCTTGGCGGCTGGACTGTCTTCTACTTGTGGTTGACAAGTTTGGTCCTCCTGGCATCAAGCAATAAACTTGATATAGACTATGAAAAGGATGTTCTTGACACATGCGGACAACTAAACTCTGTAAGTTCTCTTGATTTTTAGGTTGTGTGACAGATTGAGACTTTGATAGTCGCGCCGAAAGCTGATGAGCAAGGAACACAAATTTTCGGGAAGGTACTCGATCCAGGGCGACGCGTACTTTATCTTGGAGATGCAGATTTTCGAAGTTTGAAAACCAGAGGGAACATAAGCGGATTGCCCCATCATCGTCAAAGTCGTCAGAGGTCTGCAGACAAAGGGAGTACATATCGATGGCTTGTTCAAGGAATGCGTTTCGAGCACCATTGTGTTGCTGAAACGACTCCTGATCTTCTTTCAGTAAGGCCTTCGCCTTTCTTTGGTCATTGTATAGGGTTATATGTTCCTTGGTTCCCATTTGTGTCCGACAGAGCTGATCCTCCCGTCGCTTGATTTCTTCTGTTTTACGGTCGACGTAAACTTTCCATCGGATGGCATCGGGTGATTTGAGAATAGCGTGATACTGTCGCTCAGCGAATGCAGCACATTGGTGATAGATAGCGGCACATGTAGGATCAAAAATGTCGGGGTTCGTGATGCCAGCTAATGATGTGGCAGGATCGAAATAGTGAGCCAGGATGTCTGTTGGTTTTTCCAAGCATGCCTCGGACGTCCAAGCACCCTGAAAGGATTCTGTTTGAGTGTCGACACATAATGGTGAGAAATGTGGTTTACCAAACGGGCCAGCAATAACGCTTTCTTTTTATTGTCTATCGCATCTTGCGCAGGCGCCTCTGCATTAGGACGTACAACTAGGTCCTTGAGGAATTGAACGGCTAGTTTCTGTTCCTTCTGGAGCCATAGGACGCTGGCAAATTCTTGGGACACCTCAAAGGTGGGGGTTTTCTCCAACTTTTGAGCGCGAATAACAGAGTTAAGCGCAATTTGAATGTGACGAGCATCTCGGGCAGCCTCTGACAGACAGAGGAGACATTTTTTCTCTAGGTCTATCAAAATTCGTGCGAAGGGTGTGACAAGGGATCCAATTTGCCCACGCTCTTCTTTCTGTCTGACAGAGCGAATGAGCGAAATTCGAGTAGCCATTATGTTCTCCAAATCAGAAAAGCTGAGTTCGATTGTCAAGTGTAATTCATGTCAGTGTTTGATATCACTCACTCGAAATCAGAATCCAAATGAATGAAGTTGGACCAATCTCTAATATCAAGATCCTTCGATCTTAACCTATTTTGTATCGTTGAATTTTTCCAATTGGTTACTTGGCTGAGACACATCAAACTCTGGACGACCTCGCGTATCTCTGTATGATTCTCGGAACCTAGTTCGCGAAGTCGTCCCATTTCTTCAGACAGCGCACGGCGGACGACAATATTGACAGTTTGTGGATCACGTTCCCGATAAATTGCTTTCAACGCAAGGTATAACGAAGCACCTGTGTTTTGCATTTCTGTCTGGTCCGGTAGATCCCAAGTCTCGGTGCGCCAGCCTGAGCGGTAGCTCATGTTGGATGTGGTCAACGTGGACCCCGCCCCAATGGAGGGCCTGTGTAAACTCTCCATGGCGAGATGGTCAAAACCAAATGAATGAAACGACTGGAGTAGGCCCGCCGTTTCATCAGGGTCCATACTGCCGGCCTCCAATGCGGCGCCATGGAAACGAAACGCCTTTTCCCATTGCTTCTCGTGGTGAAAGCGTTTTATCAGAAAATGCCGGAGATCCTTGGTTTTAATGCCATAAAATCCATCCGGCTCGTCAATATGAGTATAAATGTCGAAAAGAATTTGCTCCGCGATGGGGTCTTCGGCTTCCCCAGGGCTTCGGTACTCTGACGCCAGCTCGAGAAATAGTAGCGCCGTTGTATATGCACCGCAGGTGGTCGCACTTCGAGCAAGTAAGGTGAAATCAATATCGAGCCATCGGTCATGTGCCAGAGCATCGTTGAAATGAGGTGGCCGAAAACAACGCAAATGCAAAACTATGTCAACAATCGACCGCAAACAAGACGTACTGGCGGTTTTAGAAGTCAAGATGGAGGTAAAGTAGTGAGATAGCGATGTACGACAAGATGCATTTCCCCCCTTTTCCTTCGGAGTCTCGGCATGCAATACGGTGTGAACAAGCACTGGTAACATTTGCTGGGCAAAAGTGATGTCAGATTGCAAGATAGAATCGAGCTGAGCGTAAAATGGATCGGCTGAAGCGAGAAGATCGCTCAACAACGTGGTAATCATGGCCACCCATGCAGGAAACTCCCTGGCCACGTCTGGACCAACTGCTGAGCTCAAGTTCAACAACTCGTTCATGTCGCGAAGTGGCCGAGTTCCAGGAGTGGAACGATAGGTCTGGAGGTATTCCAACTCTGCTATATGTTCAGAGGGCCAGGCCCGAAACTGACGAGTATCGGCATTGGAGACCGACATTAGGTGACGCAGGGTTCGATAAGCAACATGTACTTGCGACGCAGCATTGCTGCTGAGCATCGTGAGTAGGCTGGAAGTAATGGTATATTCAGGAGAAGTGTCATCCCCGGCATTCGAACCATTGTTTCCCTTTCGGCGATGCCTGGCCTGGATCGTTTGAGAGTTTGGTTGATCGCTTCCGAAGCTATCTATGTGACCTTTATTCAACACCAAGAGGGCGGCAAATGCATCAATATCTTCATCTTGTAACTGGTTCACTGGCGGGATACAGTCTTTCAAGCGCCAGAAGTGGGTCTTCGCAAACTCATCTTCGTCGCATGCTTTCGGAACTGCAAGGTCATACAGCCTTCTGACCAAGCGGAATTTATTAGACGAGATGCGGACGTCGCCAAGGACAGCGGAGAGGCTCTGAGACGTGATATCTTCATAGATTTCGGCTAATTCTGGAGACGGTTTGTGCGGCCAAGCCGGGAGTGCTTTGGACACTTGACTTCGGTGAGTTGCGTTTTTACAGAGCGTAAACGCCTGTCCGTCTATCCAATGGAGAAGGTCATTTCCCATATTCGCAATGACAGCATCTTGGGTATCGAGGGAATAATCATGGGCCAAACAGCAAATTCGAACGAGGACGTCGGGAAGATGAGGATCGGTTTTGGTTGTACTGCTATAATATGTGAAGGCCCATTCTAAAATGGACTGAGCTACTCGTGCAAGGTCCGACTGGGCCATCAATAATGTCGCCCCGTGCATAAGTGTATGTAAAAGTGTTGATTCTTCGAAGATCTCGTGATGGAGAGACACCCAAAGAGAAATGCTGTTCACTAAGCGTAATTGCTCGTTGATCAAAGGCGAACGTTGGATGTCAGCCAAAAGTTCGTGCAAAATATGGTATGTTGCCGCCTTCTTATCTAAATCAGGCACCCGACTTGTGAACCAGTTCAAGGCTTGTAAGACGGTCGCAGCATCAAAAGTGGGGAGATTGGGCGAATGAGTTGCAAAATCCTCCGTTCTTCGATAACGGGCTATGGCTCGAAAGGCCTGAGCAGCTTTCCCCGACTCATCAATAGACATTAAGGCCTTCACAATGGTACCCTCTTGAGAAAAATCCTGATCACCGAGCGTACGGAGAATTGCTGCAACAATGCCGTCCACATTTTGTTGTAAGAGATTATAAAAAGTTCCAATTTCGTCGCCTGGTGTCGTTTTAGTCTTTAGAAGCCGATCAAGGTCCTTGGTCGACTCTAGATAACCCGTGTGCTCGTCAATCCAAGTGACAATCTGAAAGCCCACGATATCCCCAAAGCATTCGCCAACTCCTTCTGAAGGCGATTTCTGTATTACTTTGCAGTGGTTCATGAAAAGTTTCTGACCATGGGCGATTGCTTCAGGTTTCGGCCCTCCTGCCAACATATTTGTCGGGGTAAATGTACGGAATGCGGCTACTGCACATTCCTTGCGATCCCGATAACCCAACAAGTGTGATGGGAACTGAAGGAAGTCTAAGCCAGCTTGCCGGATGGAATATGCGATCTGGGACGCGTAAGCCTCAAAGAGTACCGAAACAGTGGATAGACCCATTCTTTCCGATACTCCTGACAAGATCGCCTCCACATGGCGGGTATATAGATTGCTATGGAGGCAGGTTTCCAACAAGTGCCAGTATGGACCACGTCTGACAGCAGAGCTCACAACCATGGTGTTTCCAAGGGAAAGCAGGCGAGTGAGAACATGTTCATAGCTAGAGCAAATATGGTCATGAAGGTGTGAATATCTTATGAGGTAGTACAGCGGCGCACTCAAGGATATTTGATGTCAGCGATCTTTTGATTGCGTCATATAATAACAAAGGGTCTTGCCCAACCGTATGGGCAATGGTGAACAAGCGGGAGTTCGCTACTGCAGCGCGGAACCGGACTCGAATGTCTTCGTCAGCTCCTAAACACGGTAGCATTGCTGCTGGTAGGCTTTCAGTTTCTCCCCCGTCCTGGCCCTGGGACCAAACTGCTTGGAATGGATCATGGGCAATGTACCTGTCCAAGAAACAAAGTATGCGATCTCGTGTCTTCCAAGATTGTATTTTGTTGGACATCAGGACACCTGAGATCCAGGTACACAGGGAACGAATGTGATCGCCGACTTCACTGTTTGCCACAGCGGGTTGGGTCCATAGATGTAAGGTGGAGTCTAAGAAATGTGTGACCAACAGCTGCAGCCTCTCGCTTTTCGCATATTGGTACTGAGGCAAGAGTATTGCGAATTTGTCCAGAAACATGTCGAGATTGTTGACATTCAGATTCAATGTTCTCTGGCGCACTTTGTCGAAGAGTGCCGATGCCGCAAGAAAGAATTTATTATCGCACTCAAGGATGAGTTCGATAAGCTCTTTATCACGAGTCGGCTCTCCTGAAGAGGACTGTAGGATGGGAGCGACAGTGAGGAACGTCATGCATACCTCTACAATGCAACGGTTGGCGTTATCGTCCCCTGCATGTTGGTGGAAATCTGGGTATTGCTGCGTGGTTCGGATTGGACCAAATCCGTCCTTGTCGTCACCGCCCATCGCTCGTGAGGTTCGAGAATCGTCAGGATGGCCCACGATGCAACGGAGGATGTCTCTTAATGTGTTTACCAGCGGCCCAAAAATGTCTTGAACCTGTGTCAATTATGAACACGAGTTCGACTTGCATCAAACAAAAATACACTCACGTCCGCGCTCTGCCATATAACTCTTTGAAATTCACGCCGCAACGCCTGTACATGACGCCTCCTATTCTCTTCGTCCGAAATCAATGCCCTCAGTGTCTGTGCCTTGATTCCGGTCCCAGTAACAGGAGGTAACATAGCCTCCCAACGACGACCGCCCCCCTCTTCATCACCCGTCGATGTTAATGGCTCCAGCCCAAGCAAGACCAGCGCTTTCTCCTCGGCAGTCCACCTCGAATCGGTTAATAACGGTGTAACTACCAATAAGAGTTTACAGGCACACTGAACGACGCGCCTATTCGACCGCATACCGTTTAGGATAAGGAGAGACTCGAACGATAGAGCTGTGACGACCATATCGAGAGAACGACGGGCCCTTTCAACCGTAGGATGTGTACTTGCCTCTTTGATCGCGTCCCATTCAGAGACCAGGGCCTCAAGAGATTTAAGCATAAATATCGATACCCTCCGCTCGCGACCGCGGGGCTGGACAAGATCACTAGAAGAAACGTTGACTCCAGAAGGAGGTGCAGTCCCGGCTGCCAACGTACTACATCTTTCCGAAGGCTTTCTAAATCGAGGTAGTCGTCCGTTTAGCAAAAAGTTTCGTATGACTTTCGTCTTCCCCTCGTTCACCATCGTCTCCGTAATGGGACACTCCGGTAACAGTATCCTTAAGACCAAATCACTCCTTTTCGAGAAACCACAGATGCTTTCCAACAGCACGAGTGTATCCTTGGTCATATGTGTCTGCATCCCCGAGTTGCCGCCATTTGTAATTATCTGCCCTTCCTCAACTTTCCAATTGTCCACAAGCCAGGCAAGGACTTTCTCTTCCAACTGCATCCGAAAAAGTCTCACATCCTGACTCGCAACCTTCAAACACTGTGCCAAGAACACGCAGACAGAATCATAGGGGAATGCGGGGCCTTGGACATCCAAATCCTTTGCGAGGGTCTCAATCTCGAGCAAAACACGCTGAGAAGTGAGCAATCGCTTTGCGTGAAAGAGAAGGATATGGGCAGTATGACATGCTGCACGGCAAACAGCGGGGACGTTTGCTCGGCGGATTGCGTGTGTCCAGATAGGGTCCCAGGTCATTGCATCTCGTGTGCGCCGCTCGTGGATGGGTAATGGTGCAGGGGTAGGTTGGAAGGAACTGTCGGCGTATACAATAGCTGCATAACAGAGGAACGTCCAAGATTGGGTGACTCCTATATCAGAAGAAAGAAACTGGAGGAGGACGCTAATAACTTCTTGCTGAAGGCTATCGTGCAGAACAAGCCAATGCCTGTCAATGAAAAAGAGGAGGATCTGGAGGTGGTATGCACGAATATTAGGAGCTGATTGTGTTCGTATTGAGTGGAGTAGTGAAGTAATGGGGTTTTCAAGCCGGGTGCGTTTGCCTGTGCTCTTGCCGGGCGCAACAGAATGACTCGATTCCGAGAGCTGGAAGAGCTAGAATATGAATGAGCATTTTATACGACAAAAAAGAAACAAAATCTAGTCACTTTTTCGGCACAATCAGCTTGGAGTTCAAGAATCGCCCAAGCCAAAGCCTGACCCGCATCGAAATGCCAACCCGCTCTAAAGGTGCTAGCCATAAATGCACCACGCTCACATGCACCTTCGCCTTCCTCCCTGTCGGACACAATCTCCAGTCTCAACGACTCGAACGACAGTCCATCGACACCCCAACGGCTTTCCGCTTCTCCATCCAACAGATACCAAAGCCTACCTATACCGTCCCCCCAGCTGCGGCCCGCCCCAATTTCATCATGGTCAGCTGTAACGAAGGGGAATAGAACTCTGAGCACAGCGACGAGACCCTCCTTCATGCCTTTGTTCTTTGTTCCCCACAGCCCTACTAGGCCATCCCAAGCCCCACGCGCGAAGATCTCGACGTCGTGCTTCTTATTCAGAGAGAGGTTAGACAGTATGGAAGACAAGACAAGGAGATAGTCATGATGAAGCGACGTGTCTGCAGGATAGCGGTCGAGAAATCGTTGCAGACGGCGAAGGATTGCGGAGGGAAGATAGGAAAAATCGGGGGACAAAAGGGGCGCCGAAGGGGAGCGTAATAGGACGGCGAGAAGGGACGTTGATTCGACTTGTTCGAGGGTGACAGACCGTGGTTTATGCGACTTTTGCAATGCGTGCGATTTAGAGGTGGATGGACGAGTTTGGAGAGTCGCACTGTCATCCTGTCGTCCCCTCTTTTTGGAGTGTGTAGCGGATGAACCTGACGGAGATTTCTCGTCGTCATCTTCGCCGTCATCAAGGTAAAGTGACTCTGAATCGTCCATTTCCGTACTAGGCGCCGTGCTTGCTTCGCGTTCATCATCTCCATCATCCAGGCTCTGTCTCAGCGGATCACCGAGAATTATGTTGAAAGTCATCCCAACCATTTGTACCCAAGTATCCGCGTCCAGGCGCTCTGAGTGAGGTGCCCAACCCACTAAGCACTTCAAAGCCTTGATGTAGTCTAAAGCAACCGGAGCAAGCAACTGACCCTGATGAATCATAGTCTGCAGCAGGTGTGCCAGGAGGCCTCTAATAACTGACTTGTTCATCCTATCCACGCTCCTCTCAGTCAACCAACGCACAACTGCCGCCACATCATTGAGCCTGCGATGAGCTGCTTGGCTCGTACTGGAGGATTCCTTTCCCTTTTTGGTGAACGCTGCACGTTCGTTCGCTACGGCAGTAAAGAGAGCTTGAAATAGCACAAGCCAAGCGCGTCCGTCACCGGATTTATCCAGGTGGCGAACAGCGGAGTCATGCTCAAAAGTAGACCGTAGAGATGCAAGGCCTAATTGACGTTCTTTTACCTTTTCGCTTTTGAGTTGCTGCAAAACAGTCAACAGGTTGGGAGATGACATTGTCTTGGACGCCACAAACGTGACCGGACGATGTTTGCACGTGTTAGACCCAAAGGTCCTTGGGCCAACCTTGTGTACCAAGATATGATTCGCATATCATATTGATTCATGTGGGTCTGCCTTTTAGTCACCAACCGGAGGTGCGTAATTATGTGCAACACTCTCAAATTGCAGCGGCTACCATGTTGACGAAAAAAGATAAAGTAACGTGACACAATCACGATCATGATTAGGATTGGACATAAAGCCATATGTCTGGACCTGGCCGGGCGTGAAGTAGGCACTGCATCTATCAACTGGTTATCTATCATCATTGGTTGATCTCCTCCCGTCTCTGGCACACTTACAAGTGCAAATTCTGGTGCGTTGTCTAATTCTCCTGCCCAACGCCCAGGTTGGTGAGTGTATCTCTCTTTCGACGACACATCCGACCGGTCTTCACGGTGAATAGAAAACGAGCGCTAGTACTCGGTGGCAGCGCTTAGCTTGAAAACATGACACTCCTTCGACGAGTTTCCCAAGTCTATGTCAAACTTCGCAGATCAATAAGCAGACGGAGCGTTGATTCCCAGGATGACGACTTTGCGGATAACCTTCCGGAGTACTTGGTTAACGAGAAATTCCAGTGAGTATATCAAATTGTTCCGTTGCACTGCTTACCATCTTATGTTTTAGGACAATTCCTGACTTTGATCCCGGGGCATCATATGTTGGTAGTGTGTATGTGCCTATAAGACCGTGAGTTTTCTTCTGTGAATTCAAAGTCATCCATTCTCATGATTTTTGTTATCTTCAGTGACCAAAGAGGTGCGTAACCTGCTTCATACCTATACAATTTTTTAAATGTGCACTTACAGTCAAGACAGAGGGATACAGTCAGTGGTCGTACGATGCAGGCGATTTCTAGTGGACTTTTTCACAATTTCTAATTTACTTGTAATTACTGTGTACTTATATATTATGACTTATGATCACTTATCCACGTGACTGACGCGCTAACTGATCGCGTACCGAAACAAACACTATACCGCAATGTCAAAGTCTTCCAAGTCTGCACTGTCTGGTCTCAAATCTGTCCAACGGGATTTCTCAACCTCATCACAAGCTTCTCAACCCGCCGAACTTGATACTATATTTTGGCCACCGACACCAGAGCAAAAACCGCTGTCGGGCATGGAGCAGAGATTGAAGGACATACAAGACGCACTTTCTGGGAAAAGTGTATCTTCTGAGCGCGTTCTTTTAAAATCGTCATCCCAGATCAACAAACGCCCAGCCTCCACTATTGAGGATCAGCGTACAAAAAAACCTAGGCAACTGCCGCCATCTTTCCATGACTCTCCTCAGAATACCCACTTCGCAAGCGTTTCTACACATGCGATGCGGCCCTCTGCAAAGACGTCTGCTCCAAATAGTACTTCCATCTTCATGAAAGTTGTTCCCCGGACTTCCGAGTCCAAAGTGGCGGCCGTCTTTCTCAGCCAGGAACAGGCCCAAATTTTAAAACTTGTACAAGAAGGTCATAGCGTGTTCTTCACGGGAAGCGCAGGTGCGTTTGAATCTCTATTTTGCGCGTATACTGGCACTTACATTCGACCTGGAAGGTACTGGAAAATCCGTCCTGCTGCGAGAGATAATAAAGACACTCCGAAAGCAACACAACAAATCACCCGATGCAGTCGCTGTTACCGCTTCTACTGGTTACTTCTCTTGCTTCCAGCTCGCATTTATCCACTGACTTCCGTACGATCTCGTCAGGCATAGCCGCATGCAACATCGGTGGTGTAACAATCCATTCTTTCGCTGGCATCGGGTTGGGCGTCGAGCCCGCTGAAGAACTTGTCGTAAAAATCAGGAAGAATAAGAAAGCGAGTACAAGATGGCTGAGAACGAAAGTCTTAATTATCGATGAGGGTATGTTATGATTGTCAGGTTCGGCCTTGACCTAAAATTCTGACTACGCAGTGTCCATGGTGGATGGAGACCTCTTTGATAAACTTGCGACCATTGGGAGCATCCTGAGGAAAAAAACCGAGCCATTTGGGGAAATTCAGGTTTGAATTTGGTCCTAGAGCAGACCATCGCTTACTGAACAACATCATTTTCATAGGTCATCGTCACTGGTGATTTTTTTCAGCTTCCACCAGTCACAAAAGGCAACTCTCAAATGAAATTCGCATTCGAGGCACAGTTCTGGAACCAGACCATCAAACGAACATTTAATCTTACGAAGGTGTTCAGGCAGAAGGATCAAGGTATGTTTTATCCGTGCTTGTGTCAGCTTGGTGAGTGCTCACGGTTGATACGTGTAGAGTTTGTAGATATGTTAAACGAAATGCGATTCGGACGGTTGTCAAGCCAGTCGATTGCAAAATTCAGGTCGCTATCACGGGAGATCGTATACGAAGATGGCTTGGGTGCCACAGAACTGTAAGCACCGTCCTTTCCTCTCTGACACCACTTTATAACATCACTTCCGATCGACTCCTACCAGATTCCCCCGCCGTGAAGACGTAGACCGTTCTAACTCTACCCGCATGATGCAGCTTTCCACCGAGCAGCGGCAATTTAAAGCCATTGACTCGGGCGCTATTACAGACCCACAGCAACGCGATCGTCTCCTCGCGAATTTCATGGCGCCTGGCCATCTATGTCTCCGTATCGACGCTCAAGTGATGCTGATCAAGAACATAGACGACACACTAGTGAATGGGAGCATAGGAAAGGTCGTACAGTTTGCGGACCCGGCTTCTTACGGGATCGGAACTGACCCCGCTGAAGAGAAAATTGGAATATTGGCGGATAAAAAGGCAAAAAGCGCGCTAGTCGGTGGGGGAACATTGTATCCTGTCGTGGAATTTTCAAGCCCAGGCGGATATAGAAGAACAGTTATGGTTAGTCCTGAGTCTTGGAAGGTTGAGTTACCGAGCGGCGAAGTACAGGTCAGCAGGACCCAGGTTAGTCTCATCGCATCATGCTCTAGGCTCTCTTTCAGTTTGGTTGGTATGTTATAGCTCCCGCTTATTCTGGCATGGGCGATGTCGATCCACAAATCCCAAGGCCAAACACTTGAGCGGGTAAAAGTTGACCTAGGAAAGGTATTCGAGAAGGGTGAGAAAACTCACTTGAATCTAAACAAGCTGCTGATGCACTTTAGGCCAAGCGTACGTCGCCCTCTCACGTGCTACGTCTCTCGAAGGTCTCCAGGTATTTAACTTTGATCCCAACAAGGTCTGCCAATATTATTTTTCCTTCGCAAATCTATTCATTTTTTTTTCTTGACAGGTGAAGGCACATCCCAAAGTTGCAGAATGGAGCAAAACCCTTGAGACTATGTCGGAATGATTTAATGTGGCTACGTTTTCCAGCTCCTCATCAAGGACTTGTGTAATTTACTATGGACGCGTAATGGTCATGTGATCGCGTTGGCTCTTGCCATGGCGTTGTCCCCGCTATTCCTTGGCATCGATTTATCAACGCAACAGCTCAAGGCGATTATTACCTCTGAAGACTCACTCATCGTCCATCAAACAGCTGTGCACTTTGATAAGGATTTGCCGGACTATGGGACTACTAATGGTGCAATTCGTGGCCCTGGAGATGGGGAAGTCATGTCACCTGTTCGTATGTGGTTAGAGGCAATAGATGTTTTGATGGAGAACATGAAAGTCATGGGTGTGGACTTTAGAGCCATAGCCTCCATCTCAGGAGCGGGCCAGGTATGTTTTTATTATATTGTTGGTCTGAACATCACTGATCTTTTAGTTTTGTGGAACAGCAACACGGTTCTGTTTATTGGACAACTGATGCAGAACAATCTCTCTCGTCTTTGGATCATAAACAACCTTTGTCGACTCAGCTCTCTCCCGTGGCCTTCTCGTTACCGAACGCTCCTATCTGGCAAGACTCTTCCACCACAAAAGATTGTGAGAATCTAGAAGCGTCCATCGGAGGGGCCCAGGTTTTAACAGATCTAACGGGCAGCAGAGCCTATGAGCGGTTCACAGGTCCACAGATAGCTAAAGTAAGCCTAATCGTGCGTTATACGGACAAACTCACAAAGTAGTAGATACGCCGAGTGAATTCAAAAGCATATGAATCTACGTGTCGAATCTCACTCGTCTCTTCGTTCATTGCCTCTTTATTCCTTGGAAAGATTGCGCCCATCGAAGTATCTGATGCGAGTGGTATGAACCTCATGAATGTGCTAACTTGTGAATGGGATGATCAACTACTAGAGATTTGTGGTGGTCCCTCATTGAGGTCCAAATTAGGCCCAGAGCCAGTGCTGGGAGGAAGTGTTCTCGGAGAGATTGGTAACTGGTGGGTTAAACGGTGGGGCTTCGATCCAGGTACCATGCTCAGTTGTTTTCATTTATGCCCAATGCTTGCTGACTCAACCGACTAGAATGCATCGTTGCGTCATTCACTGGAGATAATCCCGCCACCGTTGTATCTCTGTCCGGTCCTGGAGATGCTATTCTCTCCCTTGGCACTTCAACGACCTTCCTCCTCTCCATCCCTCCAGTTGATACCCCTCCCGAGCGTCTCACGACTTCGCATCTGTTGTCACACCCTACAACCCCAAATGCTCACATTGCAATGCTTTGCTACAAAAATGGTGCCTTGGCGCGCGAGGAGATTCGGGATACCTATGCCAGTGGAGATTGGTCAAAATTCAATACATTCGTAGACGATACACCT
>QLPE01000012.1:0-19719 GCA_003314125.1 Hygrophorus russula | reverse complement strand
GTAACAACGGGTACATGGGGCTGTATTTTCTGTTGCCTGAAATCATCCCACCGCACGTCATGGGCGAATATTTATTTTCTACCGCAACTGGCACTCCAATTCTAGTCAAAACAATACCCGCCGAAGCTCACCCCCGTGCCATTCTGGAGTCCCAATTCCTTTCCATTCGTTCACGCATGGCCATTATCCTTCCTGCTGAAGCCCCCCGCCTCCAGAGATTACTCATTACAGGCGGATCTTCCACGAACAAGACCATCCAACAGCTCGCCGCGGACCTCTTCGGAATGAGTGTGCACATTGCGGAAGGTCCCGGTAGCAAGGAAGCTGCTGGGATGGGTGGGGCAATACTAGCACGGTATGCATGGTTGAAAAAGCATGGACAAGCTAAGGCCTTTGATCAGATGAGTTTCGGGGCGGTAAGGATGAAATGCGTTGCAGAACCTAGAGAAGAGGTTGGGAAAGTTTACGACAACCTTGTGGGTGTTTATAAAGACTGTGAAGATGTTGTGACAAAATATGAGAGTCGAACAGACTAAGGCTTAATATACATGTATTGGATCCCTTTTAGAAACATCGACAACGTCCGAAAGCCTCTTTTGTCTCCTGTCCCACATGGCTGAAGCATTCATTGATGAAAGTGCTTCCTCCGCCAACTTGAAACGTTCTCAGGACGCACTCGATGATGATCAAAGACCTTTCCTGCAAAACAAATGTGCGAAAGTGGTCTCAAATACGGCATCCACTTTTGAGCCCCAAATTCCTGGTATCGACCAGAAAGTTAGCGACAACAGCGAAAAAGTCGACTCGGAGTTGAGGGAGGGGGCTAGCCACCAGCCGAAAAACAAACGTGGGTCCAGACGGGATGCTTCAGAGTTTGCCAAATCGAGCAAAGGAAAAGAAAAAGGTTGGAAGACCAACGGTCGTAAAAGGGGATCTCGAAATCAAGAAGCTTCGGCTTTAGCTCAGGAAGGTGTATCTGCCATCGGTCAAGGAGAACAAGTCGTGAAGGCCCCTCGCCTGCCCAAAAGACAATGTGCTCTCCTAATTGGATTTTGTGGGACTGGATGTAATGGGATGCAAATGTCTGTACATTATCCGGAATAACATACGTCCTGTTGAGCTCATGTTTTGATCCTTCTTAGACAGACGAATGTTCAACCCCCCGTTCGAACGATAGAAGGGGTACTATTCAGGAGTTTAGTCAAAGTTGGTGCCGTATCACAAGATAATGCCGACGATCCAGTGAAGGTGCTTATCGCCATCTATTTCTCCTATGTGACATTGGCCTGAATTCGTTTCAGGTTAACTTAGGACGAGCAGCCCGGACAGATGCTGGTGTTCATGCAGCAGGAAATGTTGTATCGATTAAAATGATCACCAATGTACCGGAGATTCCAGACTTGGTCACTCGAATCAACGAGGAGCTTCCCCCGGAGATACGCCTATGGGGATTCGTATGTATCCTCAGATGTGTCTTCGGCACTGAATTTCTGGCTAATTTACCGTTAAACTCATTATACAGGTTCGGGTGCAAAATTCATTCAATGCGCGGCTGTTCGTCATTTCCTGTACTGTGATCGTCTTCTGTCGTGTAATTTGCTCAATTCTTGGGGTAGGTCTTGCGATAGCCGAAAGTACACTTACTTCTTTCCTACGTACTTGTTGATATCACCAAAACCCGGAAGCGGCCTCCACCGTACTCTCCAGGGATATGCTGCATCCAGCTCTACTGTTTCTGCGGTACTTGATAATAATTCAGCTCATACATTCTGGGCCGGAACCGACCTGGGCGTCTCAACGTGGGAGACTGACCTTCTTCGCAAACGAATGTGGAGAATAGACCCTGGTCAATTGGATGAATTACGTCAGGCTGCCACGAAGTTTGAAGGGACGGTGGGTAGTTCAAAACCGCTCTCTGGATTACTTTGACTAGATACTACGCTTAAATTGCAGCACAATTTCCATAACTTTACCGCTGGTCGAGACTTCGGCGATCGAAGTGCTCAACGACACATCAAAAAAATCGAGGTAAGCGAGTTGTATGCCCAAGTGCCGTTCCTTCACCATTTGCGACAGATTTCAGACCCTGCCGTGTACGGTAACACCGAGTGGATTAGTGTCATGTTCCATGGGCAAAGTTTCATGTTGCACCAGGTAAATACAAATGTATGATTATTTCGAAATACTAATATCTTTCCCGTTAGATTGTGCGTATTGTGTCAGTGGACTACTCACGAAATTCATACCTGTGATTTATAGCGTAAAATGATGTCCGCTTTGGTATTGACTTGTCGCACAGGTACGCCGCGGCAAGTAATAGACGAGGTAAGTTTGATTCACCTTATCGCTTTGGTAACACTGACTATGTTCTAGATGTATGGTCCCCGCATTGTATTTGTACCCAGGATGCCGTCCCTTGGCCTTCTGTTGGAGTATCCGGTTTTCGACTCATATAACAAGAAGGTATCGTCCATCAACGAGAAGCTTGACCCTGCGGATCCAGATTACCGACCTCCTATCGACTTCGAAGTTTTCCGAGAGTCCATCGACAAATTCAAGCAAAAATATATTTACGACAATATGCGTAGCATCGAAGACCGAGATGGAATGTAAGCTCGATTACCTTGTCAAGGCCGACTTAAAGATCTCAGTCAGTCATATAGATTCGACGCCTGGGTCAGAACTGTTGACGCCTATAGTGGCAATGACATGCTATATCTCAATACGAAGGGAACCGTTCCCGACATGGCTATTATCAGAGCCAGAAGAGACAACCCTTTCAAGGAGAAAAAGCTTTTCGATGCGACTACTTTTTCTACAGTTGTACTCGGTCAATTTAATGAAGAGGAGGAGGAAGAACCGTTGGACAAGGCGCGTCTGGCTGACATGGAGGGCTGAGTACGGAGCGTGGAGTTGAGCATGTACAGTACCAGCTTTCCCCCAGACGCCTTAAGTTGACTGGAGACGTGACGACTTCACTACCCAGAATAAATTTTGGTGTCGTCCCGAAACATTCCAAGTTGTTCTACGCCTCAAGTCATTTTTTCGAGTGAACGCACGTGGACTCAGGTGCCCCTAGTCGACTTCTCGACAACTCCGATCTGCGCAAGTTCACGATTGGAACTTGCGCATGGTCTGTATTTCATCGAGTAACACTTGAAGCCGGTCATCGTCGATCTTGACGAGACTACGGTCAAAACTCATCAGTGAATGACGAGACAAGAGAACATCCTGGATGGAAACCTAGGTATGACGCTCTTTGCTTCGTCAGCATCTGCAGGACATAGATTTGCGATTTGTGCGGTCTCAAATTGAGTGAGAGCGGGCTCTCTCCGGAGAGTCCTACCGTGGTACACAATCAGAGATAATGACTGAGAAAGCGTTAACTGTACACACTCTCGAACGGCGCTGGCAGAGTCAGTAGTGTTGAACTTTGTGAAAGTTTTCACGTATTCGAGAGTTTTGTTGTATACTGCTGTATCCGGAGCATCTTTGTCTCTGTTTTCCAAGAGGTATTTTACCTCGGATATGAGGAGACAACCGGCATTATTGAATTCTACAAAAGAAACAATTCATTTCTGGAAAGGGAAAGATACGACATGAAGAGTACCAGGGCCAAGTTTTAACGCCGATGCATCCTCCTCTTCGACCTTATGGTTCTGACGAAATCTTGTGGTCATAGTCACGATTTAGTAAGTATTTTAGTCATAAAGAATCACGTGAGTTGAATTCATGAGACAAAAAATTAATAACTGGGCCTAACCGGGAATTGAACCCGGGACCTCCTCGAAATAAGGACAAACCCTAACAAGGAATCATACTACTAGACCATCAGGCCGGCGTGTGTGAAAAAACTTTGTACCTTGTGAGCTCGAGATGTGACTGAGAGGAAGAAGATTTAGGAACAAGGAGATAGAAAACAGGTCAACAATAAGACTAAATGCTTCGTGAGGTTGAAGGGCTAAGTTAGGCTGCACTTTGAAGGGCAAAAGCGTCGAGACTAAACAACTACAAATAAGTGAAATAATTCACTCAACTGTGGTCGGATCTGAATGGCGTCCACCGTGCAGTCAACACAGACCGATATTCTCAGCCAGATCTTCCAAGGTTTAAAGAATAAGAGCGCCGAGGTTCGTCAGCAGTCCGCGGTAGAGTTACGACGATATGTACGTCAACTATTCGTCTGTATTTCGCGCACGTTCCAAATTAAAATTATTCAGGTTGCGACTACAGTTGCGGAGATGTCATCCGATGCAGCGGCCAAGTTGTGGGATGACAATATAAACCGCCGCCTGTTCGACCTGATGCACAGTCAAACCAACGTGGAGCGACTTGGAGGCCTGTTGGCTATAGGTGTGTACACCCAGTTTACAATCAGAGTTATGGACCAGAATTTATTTGATTTGTAGATTATCTTCTGGATGTGGACGGAGAAGAAACCCTAGAATCAAAGAGGAACCTTTTCCGGTTCTACAACTATGTCAAGTCCCTACTTCCGAATCACGACGTTAACATCATGCTTGCGGCGTCCAAAACTCTCGGTCAGATTGCTGAAATTGGTGGTGCGGCTTTTGGGGAGCGCTTCATGGATTTTGAAGTGCCAGCGGCAATAGAACTATTGCAGGGAGACAAACAGGAGTCTCCCAGGTATGCCGGCGTACTGATACTCAAGGAACTTGCCAGGAATAGTCCGACATATTTCCATTCGCACATCAATCTTGTCTTTGAGAAGATATTGGTACCTCTCAGAGATGCGCGCCTCATTGTCAGAGAAGGGGCAGCCGAATTACTGGCAGCTTGTTTGGAGATTGTCACCCAAAGAGAACGGCAGACACGCAGCCCTTACTTACACAAGATTCTCCAGGATGCACAACTAGGACTAAAGATGTCCCAGCCAGAAATAATACATGGGTCCCTGCTCACCTACCGCGAATTACTATTACATGGGGGCATGGTATGTGCAACACCCTCGACGTTTCTCGGTATTCACCGTTAGTTTGCGTATAGTTCATGAAAGAAACCTTCCTTGGTACCGCGGACCAAATACTTGGCTTCAAATCACATAAGGACCTTCTTGTCCGCAAGATGGTCATCATTCTCATCCCGACTCTCGCCGCTTATGACACCACAACGTTTACGGAACATTTTCTCCATAAATCCATGGCACACCTATTAACACAGCTCGAAAAATCAAACGAACGACCCGTTGGTATGACCCCATTTTGCTTGAATCTCTACCATTTTTGACTTTCGTTGTAGCTTTCGTTGCTATCGGCCATACTGCTGCTGCAGTTGGTAGTGACATGAAACCTTTCTTGGATTCCATCATGTTGCACATCAAGCAAGGTCTTCAAATGAGAGGGTGTGTTCTTTTTTTTGTTCCGTCTTAGCGAATATTTACTATACAACGCAGAAAGAAAAATTCTCCCTCTGAAGAATCAATATTTCAATGTGTTGGCATGCTCGCTTCCGCCGTCGGCCCTAATTTGACCAAGTTGCTGCATGATCAGCTTGACCTGATGTTTGCTTGTGGGCTGAATGAGCCTTTACGTCAAGCACTCGCTGCCATCGCACGTCAAATCCCCCCACTCTTGAAGACTATACAAGGCACGTTGTACGCTGACGTGTGTAGTACAAATAGCTAATAAAAAACACAGACCGTCTCCTGGATGTTCTGTCGCTCATCTTAAGTGGTCAGCCGTATAAGCCTCTCGGGGCACCACCACCATTAGGTCGAACAGACATGGCACTCATGTCAAGGGATGTTAACGCTAGTCAGGTAAGTGCCGCAAGTAATGTGCTGTTTCGATTTTATGACGTTCGTTAAGTCCGTGGCAATCTGGAAAAGCCCCGAGTTGACCACCCTAGCCTTATCGACGCTAGGTTCCTTTGATTTCAGCGGTAGGTCTTTTAATTCTATCCGACTTTTATTTACTGAACTGGACGACACAGGTCACGTGTTGAACGAGTTTGTCCGTGCGTGTGCGCTGCCGTACTTAGAAGACGACCATGTAGAAGTGAGGCGCGCGGCTGCATTAACTTGCTGTCGCCTTTTTGTCCGTGACCCTATTTGTTACCAAGCGAGCAGCCATGCTATTGAGATCATCAGCGATGTTCTTGATAAGCTCCTGACAGTTGGTATTGCTGATCCAGGTATCACATTTCATTTTCCGTATTAAATTCCAAGATATTTATACTGTTCGCACCGTCAGATCCTAGCATTCGACAAACAGTTCTATCTTCGCTTCATGAACGATTTGACAAACATCTCGCTCAAGCGGAAAACGTGCGGTCCTTGTTTATTGCGCTCAATGACGAAGTTTTCGAAAACCGAGTGACTGCCGTCACTTTAATTGGACGCCTTGCGAAGCACAACCCGGCCTACGTTATGCCTTCCCTTCGAAAAGCTCTCATCCAACTGCTAACTGAACTGGAATATTCGACTGTAATGTATGTCTATTCAAGACCTTTTTGCTATCCTGGAAACTTAAATAGTCAACAGGCGTAACCGCGAAGAATGTACCCGATTGTTGACCCTACTCGTCAGTGCCACCCAGCGTCTCATCAAACCTTACGCTCTCCCTATGCTCCGCGTGCTCCTCCAGAAAGCGAATGATAGCAATCCCACTGTTGCGGCCAATGTTCTCATGTGTCTTGGCGAGTTGGCATGTGTTGGAGGCGAAGATGCGATCCCCCATGTTCCAGAGCTTATGCAAGTCATCATATCGAGGCTGTCCGATCCTTCTCTTGTTAAGAGAGATGCTGCATTGCATACTCTTGGGCAAGTTTGCTCTAGTACAGGATATGTCATCGCGCCTCTTGTCGATCATCCCCAACTCCTGCCATTGCTAGGCAGGATTCTGGGGACAGAAATAACCCAAAATGTGAGAAGAGAGGTGGTAAAAGTCCTTGGTATTCTAGGCGCGTTAGATCCCTACCGACGAAAGGTACACCATCGTTATACACCCGTACTTAGTTGTCTGACGTGTTGACGTTAGAGAAAACCAGAAGAGGAAGCGGCGAATGAAACAGCAGCTGCCGCAGTCAATGCAGTCCCAATTACCCATATTTCCACTGCAACTGCTTCCGACGATTACTATCAAACAGTTGTCATCACGTCACTCTTAGCCATATTGAAGGATCAATCCCTTAGTAGCCACCACCACACTGTGATAGAAGCCATTATGTCCATCTTTAAAACACAGGGTCTTAAATGTGTGACTTTTCTACCGCAGGTGAGCTTAAATCTTAAAATGTCGCACTTAGACTTATTTCACGAATGAGATTATCCCGGCGTTCACTGCTGTCACTCGTGCTTCAGCAGCACGATTGCAAGAATTTCATTTACAACAGCTTGCCATCCTCGTTGGTATCATCAAGCAACATGTTCGTAATTACATGCCAGAAGTGTTTGGCCTGGTCACGGAACTATGGGAGAACGCAACTTTCCAGCTGCCTGTAGTGTCTCTGATCGAAGCCTTAGGCAAAGCGCTGGACGCGGAGTTCAAGCCGTTCCTCCCGAATATTCTTCCATTGATTCTCAAAGTCTTTGATGGAGAGCTGAACGAAAAGAGGATGAACACTCAAATGAAAATTTTCGACGCGTTTCTAACCTTTGGGGCCAATATCGAGGAATATCTTCATCTTGTCATTCCGATCATCGTCAAGTCTTACGAAAGGCCCGATGGCACCACTGCTTTGCGTAAAAGGGCAATCCAGACCATCGATGGATTGTCAAAAAGAGTCAATTTTTCGGATCACGCATCCCGCATTGTGCACCCCCTTGTTCGGGTCTTGGAAGGCTCCAATAACGAGCTTCGTATGTCAGTCATGGACACTTTATGTTCACTCGTTATCCAGCTTGGGTCTGATTTCGCAATCTTCGTTCCGACGATTAACAAAGTAGGTAAATTCAAGGCCCGAGGTGTTGTTCCTAACAATTCTTATTTTACAGTGTCTCCTTCGCAATCGATTTTCACATCCCAAATACGAAAATCTTATATCCAAATTGTTGAACGGTGAGCGCCTACCGCAAGAAACAGGGGTTCTTGAATTGTTGTTCGTAATTTCCTTCACCCTCTATTTTACACTGAACGCCCTTGCTAGATTAAGTGAAAGTGCGAAAGCGCCTGAGTTTTCTGCGCCGGCCGAGGCCACAAAAATGACCGTCAACCAGCAGCATCTCAAACAGGCTTGGGATACGTCCCAAATTTCTACAAGGGAAGATTGGATTGAATGGATGCATCGACTTGGGGTCGAGTTCATGAAAGAATCGCCTTCGCATGCCCTAAGGGCTTGCATGAGTCTGGTTGATATACATCCGCCGCTTGCCAAGGAACTTTTCAATGCTGCTTTCATTTCATGTTGGAGCGAATTGTACGATCAATATCAGGTTGGTTTCTTGTATTCCGATTTACATGTCATCTGACATCAGTTGCTATAGGAAGATCTCGTCCGTTCGATTGAGTTCGCTATAACTTCCACTAATGCGCCATCTGATCTCATCCATCGACTACTTAATCTTGCGGAGTTTATGGAACACGAAGAGAAACCATTACCCATTGAACACCGCACCCTCGGTGAATATGCCATGAAATACCATGCATATGCAAAGGCGCTGCATTACAAAGAATTGGAATTCTTTTCGGAATCATCGCCCACAACTGTCGAAGCTCTCATCGCCATCAATACCAGACTCCAGCAACACGATGCTGCTTGGGGAACCTTGCTTATTGCTCGTGAACAATATGATGTCACCAAGCATGAAGAATGGTACGAACGACTTGGGAGATGGCAGGAGGCATTGGTTGCCTATGACAAGAAAGCCCAACTGGATCCAGGTTCCCCAGACGTCCAGATAGGACGCATGAAGTGTCTACATGCTCTGGGCGAATGGGACATGCTCGCAGGGCAGGTGGAAGAAAGCTGGGCTAACGCAAACCCTGACGATCAGCGAGAAATTGCCCCTATGGCCGCCGCCGCCGCCTGGTCCTTGAACGAATGGGACTCTATGGACGATTATATTGCAACTATGAAATCGGATTCGCCGGATCGTGCATTTTACCGAGCTATTCTGTCGGTCCATCAGAATCAATTCCCTAAGGCCTTAGCCCATATTGCGAAAGCACGAGACCTTTTAGATCCTGAGCTTACTTCATTCGTAGGTGAAGGTTACGGCCGTTCGTACCAGTGAGCAGGTCTTTCGTTGTGTTGTAAACCATCTTCTGAGAACCCGGCAGTGTGATGGTCCGAGCGCAGATGCTCTCTGAACTTGAAGAAATCATTGCATATAAGCAGTATGCTGATCAGCCGGAACGTCAGCAGACAATGCGGCGAACATGGATGAAAAGGTGCGTAAAATTAGAGCATTTGTGGGCGCTGTTCAGTATCTTCCCGTAGGTTGCAAGGTTGTCAGCCAGATGTGGAAACTTGGCAGCGTATATTACAAGTGCGAACTCTGGTACTCAATCCCGAAGATGACCCTGTTATGTGGATCAAGTTTGCGAACTTGTGTCGGAAGTCGGAACGGATGGTGTTGTCCGAAAAGACAATCAATTCTCTCCTTTCTCCCGAAAGGGTACGTGTATCGACGATGTTTTCCACTCAAAACATAATTTTGAGTTTACACAGCTTCAACATCTGCGTGAACACCAACACATGAAGGCGCCTCCTAATGTGGTGTATGCGCAATTGAAATACATGTGGGCTAACGGTGCTCGAGAAAATAGCCTGACATTCCTTCGTCAATTCTCTGCGAGTCTTTCCCGAGACCTTCAATCTGAATCCAGTGAACAGGCACAGCGAACCGGAGTTTCAAAGCAAAGACTAGATGAACTTTCTCGACTACTCGCTCGCTGTTATTTCAAGCAGGGTGAATGGCAAGAAAAACTTGAAGATGACTGGGGTGCCGTGAGTTCAGTTGCTACGATGATATAGTCTCAATATTGATGACTTTCGTCTCAGAGGAACGTGGAAGACATCTTGCACTCTTATCTTCTTGCCACACATTATGACCCGACGTGGTACAAAGCTTGGCATACTTGGGCTTTAACCAATTTCGAAGTCATAAGTCACATGGAAACCGAAAATGAAAACAAAACAGTTGATATCCCAGGGAAAGGCCTCGCTGCACATGTCGTACAAGCTGTGGAAGGTTCGTTGCAAGGTGTTTTTTTGCGGGAGGGGAGAATATGGCTATTTACGTGATTTGCAGGTTTTTTCCATTCAATTTCGCTTCGCAATGAAGATGCTTTGCAAGATACTTTACGATTATTGACGCTATGGTTCAAATTCGGCGCCCACGATGATGTCAGCCATGCCATGGGTAGTGGGTTTTCAACTGTTGAAGTAGATACATGGCTTGAAGTTATCCCCCAGGTACTGTTCTTGGAAATCTAAGTCTAGGGTTAATGTTTACACTTGTCTAGATCATTGCGCGGATTCAAACACCAAGTGTAAACATACGACGAAATATCAACCATTTACTTACAGATGTTGGCAAACATCACCCCCAGGCACTCATATACCCATTGACGGTAGCATCAAAATCATCCAGCGCTTCTCGAAAGAATGCTGCTCTTTCTATCATGGACCGAATGCGGGAACACAGCCCTATTATCGTCGAGCAGGTATATGTGCAGAATATTTTTATAGGGATATAGCTCATTCATAATCTAAAGGCTTTGGTTGTCAGCCGCGAGCTGATCCGAGTCGCCATCCTTTGGCACGAGCTCTGGCACGAAGGGCTCGAGGAGGCTTCTCGTTTGTACTTTACCGAAAAGAACCCGGAGGGAATGATTGCTGTCTTGGCTCCGCTGCATGATATGTTGGATTCGGTATGACTCTCCTTGTCTGAATTTGTCATCCTTATTCTTGTGTTTTAGGGACCGACAACCGCCCGCGAAACTTCGTTTGCGCAGGTGTTCGGGAGAGATCTACATGAAGCTCGTGAGGCCTGCCGTCGTTACCGCATATATGGCGAGACGATCGAATTAGATAAGGCTTGGGATATTTACTATGCGGTAAGTGGTTTTGTGGAGATATATCCATGTTGCTGACGATTTGTTGTAGGTGTTTAAGAAAGTTGAAAAACAACTGCCACAGCTGACAACATTAGATTTACAATACGTATCTCCGGGCTTACTCAAGGCACGTAATCTCGAACTAGCTGTTCCAGGCAAGTTTATGGCACGATATTCTCTCCTTCATCAATAATCCTTGGGATGTCAGGTACTTATCAAAGTGGCCGTCCCATAATCCGTATCAGCAGTTTTGCAACAAAGCTTACTGTCATTGCGTCCAAACAACGACCACGCAAAGCATCACTGAAAGGAAGTGATGGCCGGGATTACCATTATGTTCTAAAAGGTAACTTTCGGTAAACTTATGCGGTCTTGAGGATATCTCATGGTCTCGTTTTCAGGCCATGAGGACCTCCGTCAAGATGAGAGAGTCATGCAACTTTTTAGCCTTGTCAATACTTTGCTTTCTGTTGATACGAACAGCTTCAAACGACGGCTCCACATTCAACGATATCCCGTAATCCCCCTCGCTCCTAATGCTGGACTTCTGGGTTGGGTGCAAGACAGCGATACTTTGCACGTCTTGGTCCGTGACTACCGTGACTCGCGCAAAGTTCTTCTTAACATTGAATATCGTTTGATGCTACAAGTGAATTAGGTTATACCATATTATGTTCTACAGCTGATATTCGTTCAACACAGATGGCACCCGATTACGAAAATCTCACTCTCTTGCAAAAAGTCGAGGTCTTTGAGTACGCTCTCGAAAATACAACTGGACAGGACCTTTACAGAGTCCTCTGGTTGAAAAGCGTCAACTCGGAGCACTGGTTAGAACGACGTGCGACATACTCCCGGTCTCTCGCCGTTAACAGCATGGTCGGGCATATCCTAGGCTTGGGGGATCGGCACCCATCCAATCTACTCCTGGAACGTGGTACCGGGAAGGTAGTTCACATTGATTTCGGTGACTGCTTTGAGGTCGCCATGCATCGCGAGAAATTCCCAGAAAAAGTACCCTTCCGATTGACAAGGATGCTGACGCACGCTATGGAGGTATACATATTAGTCGCTATCTGCACCTGAAACTAATTACCAGAATTTAAGGTTAGCGGAATTGAAGGAAGCTTTCGGAATACATGCGAAATCACCATGCAGGTTTTACGCGACAACAAGGAATCTCTTATGGCCGTTCTTGAAGCTTTTGTGTATGATCCGCTTATCAACTGGAGGCTGATGCAAACGGAAGTTGAAGTTCGACGACCAGAGGGTACGACAAAGGCTTTATCCCGTTCTATATCTGATCTTTTGCACGAGAACAGATTCAGAAAGTGACCCAGATCGTGCCGCTGAATTGGCCAGGGTTGCCGCTCATCCTCAAGGGCCACTTCGTAAACTGAAAGCGGATGAGAATGATATTTTCAACGGTAATCGCTGGCTTACGATATTCCGAGTAAACGGGGCCTGATCCTTCTTTACAGAAGCTCGAGGAGAGCCCGGCGCACAAGAAGTCCGAAACGAGCGGGCCCTGTCTGTATATAACCGAGTTCAACACAAACTTACTGGTAGGCCCATTATTTCCATTCGTTCTCCAATGACTTACTGTGCTGTTCAGGGCGCGACTTCAACCCTGATACTGCCCTGACAGTACGTGAACAAGTCGACAAGTTGATAATACAATCTACGTCATTAGAAAACCTTTGTCAGTGTTTTTCGGGATGGTATGTTTTTCTCGCCTGCTCCTGTATATCAGGCTTACTGTTGGGATGGCAGGTGTGCATTTTGGTAATCCGCATCGGTCCTTGTGCTACTAGTACTTGTATCAACCTCACTTCGCTGTATTGGATTTTACTTTCTTTCAAGTTGTCGCTATCCTGGGATGGCATAACAAGTTCTACTACCGACATCCGATTTAACACTAAAACAGCGGATGTATCGTATATAAATTACACCACCCCATCACAATTCTGTTGTATTACGATTACCTATGAATGGCAACGCTTTAGTTTGGTGAAAACTCCTAACGCGTGACTTCCGTGACCGTGATAAACCGTCTTCGACGATGCCCCGGGGGATCCCAAACGCTAAACGCGATGATACGGGTATGCGTTACACGACTTTTCATGTCCCATTAGCGTAAGTTGCGGCCTTTCTATCGTCAGCAAAATTTACCTAACGTTGTTCGTAGACTGAATCCGAAGCAAAACGTCGGCGCAACCTACTTGAAATCAGAGTCAACACGCAAGAATAGGGCTCCCGCTGAAGAATCTGGCATAGAACAAAGGTATGAAATATTAGTGTGTGTGATGTTCTTTCGTAATGAACCTGAAAGTAGTGTAGGCGTGGGTCGCACGTTCTTGTCATTCACCCAGGATCACGATGGCTGCGCATAGGAAAGGCATCTGACGTCAATCCCGTTTCCGTACCAAATGTTATTGCTCGCAAGACAAAGCCGCCTGTTCCAGTACCCATTTTCGTAGAGGGCGTGTCTCGACCACGAAAAGGTCGAGTACACCCTCATCAATCTGCTCAACCCAAGAATGGCGATGAATATGCTGTATCAGTTAAATCTGATGACCCTGTATGTCACGTAAGCTATGTTATTGCACGTTGTTCACGACTTTATTCACAGTTCGAAACAAAAATTGCTGCGATTACTGTGTCACTCCGTGAAAGAATGCGATTCTACAAACTACGCGTCACCCAAAATGCTGCAGGAATCGCGTCCACTTTTAACGAGCAATTTAAACCGGAGATAATACAGGAGAATGACTCGTTTCGTGTCGATTGGATATATGAATCCTCAGATGATTTCGTAGTCGGTGAAAATGCGAGTATGCATAACCGTCTGTTAGAATTAGTCCTTGATTTACACTTCCGTGTAGGTCCTTCGTTTGTCGGACCCACAGCGTCTGGGCTATGCTGTAAGATGGCCTATTCATGGAACGAAATTCAACACGAGGGACTATCGCTCGCTGCAAGTTATTCTCAGCGACGTTGAAACAATACTTCGGTCGACCTTGAAGGAAAAGTTGGATATCAACGTCCGAGATTATCAGGTAAAATACTTTCTTTCTTAAAATAAGATCTCATTGATCCTTGAGACAGCATTATTCCATAGTCCTTGTTATACCTGATTTTTATGATCGGGCGTACGTTCACGATTTTGTCAACCTTCTCTTGGTGACTATGGGCTTCAAGCAAGTATGTGCTCACCAGGTAAGGTAAACTAGTTCCCGGTTGTACACAAGTTTGACGTTAATTTTCTTGTAGGAGTCATTGGCCGCAACGTTCGGAGCTGGGATATCCAATGCATGCGTGGTTGACATCGGTTCAGTTACGACCAGCATTGCCTGCGTGGATGAAGGTCTGGTACAATCTGACACAAGGTAGTCACCTCCTCTCAACCAGGAGTGATTTACTCAAAACTTACTAGAATGTCACTTAATATGGGTGGAGATGACATCACCGAGTTCCTCTGGGTCATGTTGGAGCGCATAAATTTTCCCTATAGGGATATCAACCTTGCACGCGCTTGTGATTGGAACTTGATGGAAGATCTAAAGGCCAGAATCTGCACGTTGGCGGAGGTATGGATCGTATTCTCAGACTTTACGATTAGTCTCCGGCACTTAAAGATTAATAGGGGGACGTAGCCCTTAATTTGTACGACTTTCTGGTCCGCCAACCGGGCAAGCCAACGGAAAAGTATGGCCTACGGGCTTACGATGAAATTATCTTGGCACCAATGGTATGCCCCTATGTTTAAATTTGTCAGGATGGCTCGTAATCATGAAGACGCAGTGCATCTTTGAGCCCCGTGTCATAGAATTTGACAGAAAGCGCATCGGCCAGCACCCTAGCTCTCACCCCGATGTCTCTGATGAAATCATGGAACATGCAGCTGACCATGTGGTACGTCATTTTCCTTGTCTCTGAAGACATGAAAATGCTATGTTACCAGACACAAGCAATGATGATTTCCACGCAACATCTGATGCCCTCGCCACCAGTACCGAATGTCGCATCCGAATCCTCCGGAACTCAAACGCCGGGAAAAATTGTGGTTTCGCCGCAGCCAGGTCCGCCTCCTTCAATCTACGATTTGATGATATGTCAGCTTATTCGCACCGGTATCAGGCACTTCGACGCCCAGCGAAGGTACCGCAAAGCAGGAACAACAAGACACACCGATGGGCTCGAGTGCACCTACACCGCCGACCCTCCCTGAAGGCACTGCAGACCCTTCGATGGAATTTGTCGACGTCGAGGGCGAGAACAAGGTCCCTCCGTCATCGGTGCCCGGCCCTTCCAACCAGCCGAACAACCCGAAACCTGCGCTCAACAACAGCATATCTACCGCAGCAAGTTACCCCGGTGGATTTGCCATTGACGTTTGCTTTGAGGCGAGCAAATTGCCTCTGGACGTGGCGATCTTTAATAGTGCGCGAGCGGCTGGAGGTGACGAGAAGATACGGAAATATCTACAAGCTGTTCTCGTCATCGGAGGGTCTGCTCTTATTCCTGGCATGGCTCATGCTCTAGAAAGCAGGTTCGAAAGCGGTCCTATAACTCCGAGTCCCTCAGTTGAATGTTCATGAATGATCAGACTACAGGCCATTGCGACGCCCCTCGTTCCAAACATGGAGAAAGTCCAGATTATTCCACCGCCAAAGGAGGTTGATCCGCGCGTTTTGGCTTGGAAGGGAGCCGCAGTCTTGGGTAAAATGGACGGCGTGGCTGACTTATGGCTCACCGCAGCAGATTGGGTTTGTCCCTTTCAGGCTCTGATGGGTTTCATAATCTAACATCCTTATGTAGGACATATTGGGCATGCGGGGCCTCAAAGAGCGATGCTTCCACCTCTAGGTTTAAATACTTGTGATTCAATTGCATTATGACGGCTACAACAGCTTATTCATGGCATGACGTGGTTATTTAAAGGAATGGAATGCGGTTTGAAATAGTCCTGCGATGTACATAACATAGCGGTGTCAACGTGCGGGAGACGTGGCCGGCACGATGAGAGAGCGGCGTGCAAATCTCTGTTGGAGTTTTTGCTCTCCTGTCAGGCAGCAGGGTGGTGGGCCCGAACAGACGAAGAAGCAAGAGTGGAATCGGATCGGGACGAGGTTTCTTGTGGGCTAAGACGAGTAGAAGTGTGAATGGAGTTCGTAATTATAAGAGGGATTCACATCCATTCAAAGGTCGAGTCTTCCGCGTGTGGATGTCAAACTCCGAGCTTCGTTTTGAGGTCGACGAAGTCCTTGGAGTTCAGATTCTTCCACTTTTTCGTGATGTCGCTGATTTCTTCCCGACCGATGCTGCACGCGGGAGGAAGGACCAGATCAATTGAATTAGAATAGTGATTGACAAGCGGGAGCTCACAGATCCCGTCGAAGCCATTCGGCCCTTGTGGCCCCTCCCATCCTCCATTCAGCCATGGCCGTGTCCTCTTCCGTCTTCTTGAGACCTTTGGGACGCTTGCTTTCCACCGCATCAACGGAAGGAGTAGCAGCAGCAGCCAATTTTCCGACGAGGTCCCGCACGATCGTGTCCACGGTTCTATTCGGTGTGAACGGGAATGTGACGTCCGAGCGGGGCGAATGATCGGGGGTGATGACGAGCAGACTGCGGCTGGATTGGGGATTAATAACTGGGGGGAGGAGAATTTTTAAAAAAAGGCGAGGTTTACCATATCGGACAGTCGACGGACTCGTGCCAGCCACCACAGGCTTTATGAAGTCGAGAAAAGAACCACTTGAGGATGCAGAGGGCGCAGAAGGTGTGGCCACATTGACCAGGATTGAGGCTTATTGGGCAGGCCCTTGATCGCTAGATGAGATGCTGATCTTGCAAGTCCAAGAGAGTACTCACATGATGTCATAACATCTAAGGCGCATATATGCAGTCAGTCGAGCCAGGAGGCAGAGCCCACGGCTGGCACTCACAGTGCACACGTAAAATGCTCCTCAAGTTGCGAAAGAATAGTTCTGGCTTCGCGCTGGGCGACCTGCGAGATTAGCAACGATGCGTGCTCCTCCTTTTCCTCTAGATGGGATAACCGGTCATCCAGTTCGTCTGACTTGCGTTTAAACTCGAGCTCTTTTTTTTCCAAGGCCTTCTCCCGCTGTGCGAGGTCGGACCTGCATGACCGTCGGGGATTTGTGTCGTCGGTGGACGAATCTTCGTCCGCATATACGACTGTGGTTTCTCTGGATTCCAAAGGGTCTGTGAGGATTCTGCGTCTCTTGAGTTTAGGCTTATCGATCTGAACGATGACTGCCGTCGCCGAGTCTTGAAAATGGTGAGAAGGAGGATATATGCGCTATTATTTTTTATACCTTGATTTAATCTTGCTGAACGACGGGTTGCTTGCTGCAGTTGTTGAGATTTAGCTACAGACCTTGTCATTGTTGGCATGAATACGCCAAGGAGGTGAAAGAGAAGAAGTCACGTGATTTTAAAAAGGTGTGCACATGAAATTGAATTATTATTATTATTTTGTTTTTTTCCTTCGTTGTTCCTGGGGCTCAGATGAGTTGAGCGCATCTTTTCTTTTTTTATAGTTCCGTCAAGATGGTTGATTACCGGAATAATCTCACGGTACCAAAAGAAGGAGTGTCGTGACCGTGTTTCAGTTTGTTGAACTGATAAGGTGATATTAGGGTCGGTGCCGAATTTAGAATTCTAAATAGAAATTAATTATAAATTCTCACGAATCATGTGATAGATCTATAGATCGAACTATATTTTATTATATTTTATTTTACTTTTTTTAACTACTTTCTTAAAACCAATTGGAACTTCTTTTTTTTTTTTTCTTTTTCTTTCTTACTTACTTACTTACTTCCCCACAATTATGCTTCCACTACTTGACATTCCAACAACAAGATCTTTTTACAATCAAGTTCATTCTCCAACTGAAACTATCGACGATGATTCCCCTCTTTCTCCACATTGCAACTATAATAATAATCATTATCATAAATTTCAATCTACTATACTCAAACCTTCCTCTTACCTTTCAGATTCTCCTTCTCCTGACTCTTCTAACTTTCCGCCAATCTCTGAAAGATATTTACCTTCAACTGATAGTCTCTTGGATCACCGTCGTATGTCTGAACCCGCACTTTTCGGTAATTCGTATCCCCCAGATTCTACCGTCGGTCGTTATCAGCAATTTCAATTCGCCTTTAACTCCCCAGTTCAGTCTTCCAGAACCTCTTTCTCTCCCTCCCTACACCGTGGCGTAAGCACTGGTTCGCTCCGCGAATTACACAGTAACCACACGCGTTTCGAATGCACACATCACGTCCCAGGCTGGAAACAAGAGGATCGACAACTAGACTCATTCAGCGCTCCAGACGAACCGCTTTCCCCTCTCAATCCTAATTTCTCTGGTGCTCCTCCCTCGGACAATTTACATAGTTTACAATACTCTCCAATTGCAGAAGATCCCTACGGTCCTTCACCGCCAGGAACTGGCACTTCTACCTCTTCAAACGCCCCAATCACTCTCAATCTACGCCATCCCTCTGCCCCCCACCCGTCTAATTCAGACAAAGACATAACAAAGGATACTGTAAAAGTTCGCGATCGAGAGGTCCCAAACGGCGGTAAAACCTACTCCTTTGTCTCCCTCCCAGGAAACGCCGTCAAAAAACGTCCCCGTAGACGTTACGACGAGATAGAAAGGCTCTATCAATGTTCCTGGCCAGATTGTGCCAAAGCATACGGTACTCTAAACCACTTAAACGCACATGTGACCATGCAAAAGCACGGGTCAAAAAGGAATCCGAATGGTGAGCTGTCCATCTATCTATTTATCTATCAATCGCCTGATTCGCGTTCGCAGAGTTCAAGGAACTCCGCAAACAATGGCGTAAAGCCAAGAAAGAATCTGAATGCCCTAACGGCCGTCGGAACAATTTGGCCATGCTACGTCGTGACGATCACGAGTACCCACATCACCCGTCTGCCCAAGACGGTCGCTATCGCTTGTCTTCTGTTGACGACACACGGTACTCGGCAGACGACAGATATTCAGCTGACGACCGCGAACGCGGGCGGTATTCTGTGGACAGGGACAGGGATGACTATTCGAGTGTTGGCATAAGCACACGGCAGCGGTACACTTCACAAGGCAGCCCAGCATCCTGGCATCCTGGGCTCACCAGCTCCCGGTCGATGAGTTATATGTCCACTACCCAGTCATCCCATCACGTATCCCATTCCATCCCAGCACATTCCCAGTCCCTCCCGACTCAGGCTCAGGTCTCCATGGACCGTTTGCCACCGAACAGTACCCTTTTGACCCCGTTACCAGGATACGAACCACCGTTGTTACCGCCACTCAACGAGGGGCGTCACTCTAATTCGCATGCCTCGCAACAGCGGGGCGTGCCGTACTCATCAGAAGGGTACGATGCATACGACGATGACGCGAGACCTGGTTCCGGGGGCCACAGTGAGGATTATTAATATTGTCAGTCTCGTTTCCTAAATTAATCAAACTATGTCAATGTTTACACCCTTATCCTACCTATTGGCGCTATCTACCTCGCCGCCGTTTTGTGTTTTATCCCGGATCATTTCCTAGCCTATTAGTCTCTCTATTCGCTTTCCGCTCTTTTGCTTTCCTGCAATATGCTAGTTTCACTGTATATACAATCAGCACACCCTTTTTCTTTCATTG
>QLPE01001196.1:3808-24139 GCA_003314125.1 Hygrophorus russula | reverse complement strand
GTAGGTAGCATGTCAACGCTCATCACTTCCATTCAGAAAAAAAAATCCCTACGAAATCCATGGTTTGAGTGAGCTGTAGTGGGTGGACAAGGAGTACGCAACGTTCGATCGGCAACTGCCGTGCAAACGCGTCTAAGCTGACTTGGATATTCCTCTAATAAAACTCGTAGTCCACCATGTCGAAAACAGCAACGTCCGGACAGCAAGGTATCACAAAGAACTTATCTGGCGCCAATGCTGCCTTCAACGATAAAGTCAGGCTTTTTTACGAATTTCTTGTACTTTTCTGTATTGCATTTACAGGGCAAACCGATGGAACTTCGGTTATCCAATATGATCGCTGCCAAAGGTCAATTTGAACGGTCTTATCTCTGTACGATTTGTCTGATCCACCCTTATTAAATTCTACAGCAATCAGTGATGCTGTACGGACATCTTTGGGACCGAAAGGAATGGACAAAATGGTTCGCAGCGTGCTACCGACTTGTTCATTGAGCTTTATCGATCCTTCACGTTCTATTTAGATTCAGACATCAAAGGGAGAAGTCATCATCACGAATGACGGTGCTACAATTCTTCGTAGTATCCAGGCCCTGCACCCGGCTGCCAAAATGGCAAGTTGATACCTTATGATGTTTCCGGGAAAATAGTAACCCACATACAGTTAGTGGACTTGTCTGCGGCACAAGATGTAGAAGCTGGTGACGGAACAACATCCGTCGTAGTTCTCGCTGGTGCTTTTCTCGGGGCTGCAGAGAAAATGCTGCAAAAGGGGATGCATCCGACAATAATTGCCGAAGCATTCCTCAAAGCTTCCGCAAAAGCTGTCGAATACCTGACTGCAATATCAACGCCCGTCGATCTGAATGATAAGCCCAGCCTTTTGCGGGCAGCCAGCACATCCCTGAACTCCAAGGTAGCCCTTTACACCGTCCAATTGTATTTCAGTTCTCATCGTCTTTCAAAGATCGTTTCCCAGTATTCATCTACATTAGCTCCAATTGCTGTTGCAGCGGTAACCCGCCTTGTTACCACGACTTCATCGAATGTTGATCTTCGAGACATCCGTATTGTCAAGAAAGTCGGTGGTACCATCGAGGACACCGAGCTCATTGACGGTGTTGTGCTCAACCAAAACGTTGTCGTAGCTGCCGGCGGTCCTACCAGAATGGAAAAAGCCAAGATTGCCATCATCCAGTTTCAACTGAGCGCACCAAAACCGGATGTGGGTCATATTCATTCTGCTGGTTTTTACGTACTCACATGTGATGCAGATGGATAACACGGTGGTGATCAATGATTACCGACAAATGGACAAGGTGATCAAAGAAGGCCGCCAGTACCTCCTCAATATCTGCAAAAAAATTAAAAAGGCGAACTGTAACGTACTTCTAATTCAAAAGTCGATTCTTCGAGACGCCGTCGACGACACTTCCCTCAACTTTCTCAAAAGACTTAATATTCTCGTGGTGAAGGACGTTGAGCGGGACGAGATTGAATTTCTCTGCAAGAGTTTCGGGTGCAAACCCGTTGCAGATATCGATGCGTTCACGGAGGATAAGCTCGGTTACGCAGATTTGGTCGAAGAGTCGTCTCAATCGGGTGCCAAGGTAGTTCGGATTACGGGAGTGAAGAATCGTGGTAAGACGGTTAGCATATTAGCGATGGGAGGGAATTCGCTCGTGGTGGAGGAGTGCGAACGCAGTCTTCACGATGCTTTGTGTGTGGTGAGATGTCTGGTGAAGAAACGGTGCGTTCTATTTTTTTGATTTTCGAGCGAATTTTTATTGATTCTTGACGATATAAGGGCATTAATTGGGGGTGGTGGTGCCCCAGAAATACACGTTTCTCGTCTTCTGTCCCAATACTCTCAATCCCTTAAGGGTATGGAAGCATATTGCTTCCAGGCATATGCTGACGCGCTGGAGGTTATCCCCACGACGCTTGCCGAGAATGCCGGTCTGAACCCTATCGCCATCGTCACCGAGCTTCGGAATCGACATGCTTTGGGTGAAAGGAACGCAGGGATCAATGTTCGAAAGGTGTGTGATGCCTCGCTTTTTTACTGTTGTTCTTTACTGATCCGATTTCACGCAAAGGGGTTGATATCCAATATATTGGAAGAAGATGTCGTTCAGCCACTGCTCGTTTCAACGAGCGCTGTGGAGCTTTCCACGGAGACAGTTTGTTTGTTGCTGAAGATAGATGATTATGTCCAGGCACGGTAGTCTAATCGAATCCTTTTGATCTTCTCACACGCCTCGCCTGACATGAGAATTCTCGCTGACCGATCACGTTACAACCACCCAATGATACTACGCGCCACGACCGTCGCTTGCAGTGATAATATGGCATTCAACGTGTTCATTTTATTTATTTCTCTCCCATCATCATGATCCTCTCCCCTTTCCTGGGTGGAATTTCGCTTTCTGTACCAGTTCATGCCCTCCTCCTCCTCAACGGTTCCAAGTTCGGTATCTCTGGCTTCCTACATCGCGCAGTGCGTGGAGGACTAGAAGATTTCCTGGCTCTTGCAGGCCTTGTTTCCGGGGGGATTTTCATCGGTTTGCTCGAAAGCACCGGCCCAGAAGTCTTCACGACGGGGCGTTTGCCCCTAATTATATCCGGTTTGCTCGTTGGCACCGGTTCAAAGGTATCCTTCGCTTTTTGATTTCATCTACTCTTCTGATATGTTATCTGCACTGTTAGATGTCGAATGGCTGTACTTCAGGGTAATATACCACATTTATACCGTCATATCGACTCATCGATCACTTTCGTTTTCAGACACATGCTCGTTGGAGTTTCTCGATTTTCATCTCGGTACGTTAACCATGTAACTGCTCATTGTGTTATTCATCTTTCGCTAGGTCAATAGCTGCAACAGCCACTTTCTTTCTCACAGGGGTCATCACCACCCAAGTCTTGCACCAGAACGATATCACCCCAGCTGTCACCAGTAAATCCCCAACTTCCCATGCCAACCTCCTTTTTTTAATCCAAACATTACCTTTACTCGTATACGGATCCACAAATTATTTCGTCTGTCCCTTTCATACATCTTATCGCTCTCATCCTTAGTGGCTGCTCACAGGCTCCCCCTTGCAACAAATCAGAATCATCACTATCCTCCCTTCGTCTTTTAACAAATCTAGTCACCGCCTTCAACTTTGCAATCGGCCTCCGTTTATCAACCCTCACCGAATCAAGCAAAGTCTTGGGTTTCCTCCTCCTCCCTTTCCGTCCCGCGTTTGATCCCTCTCTCGCTTACCTTGCCGCGGGTGCCCTTCCTGGATGCATTTTCCTGTATCGTTTCTGTCGCGGTGATAAGAAACCTCGTCTAGGCGGGATGTGTGACACATCCACAGGTGGGCGTATTGACGCCAGATTATTGATCGGTGCAGGACTGTTCGGCATTGGGTGGGGAATCGCTGGTATTTGCCGTACGTTTTCATCCGTGTCGGTGGTGACCCAGTGGTAATCTAATTTCGTGCAGCCGGGCCTGGCATCGTGAACTTTGGTCGAGCCCTGGTCAGCGGCTCCAACGTATTTGAAACTGCCGTGTGGATCGTCTCGGCTGTTGTCGGTGGCTTTCTGGCCTGAGAAGTCTGGCATCGGAGCTGTAGCTAACGCCAACATCGTACATGAACACTCTTCAAACCACATGCCTACAAAATCTTCAATAGTGTACAAGTATGGGTAATTATTTCTATGTAGTCACTGGAATTTCGACGGTAGCAGGACGTTTAATGGCAGCAGTGTTTTTACTTCGACCCCATTTGACACTGACTCGTTGATCGTCGACATCCAATCCATTTGCCCAGGCCTCGGCTGCTCGTTCAGCTGACGCTCGGTCTTTGAAGTTGATAAAGGCACATCTAGACGAGTAGAACACCGATGGGTTCATTCTAGTAAAAGCAGAGGACGACAACTACACGAACCTTGACTTTGCAACGTAAACAACGGATTTGAGTTGCGTGGGATCCATAGTGGGTAACGATTGGATGACTCTTGTACGGATGCTTAGTTCCGAGGCATCGGCGGGCAGAGATGATAGGAAGATGGACATCTGAGTGAAATTCCAATTGTCAACAATAAAGCATTTTTCTCAAACAAGGATGGGCGCTTACAATGGACTGATCTTCAGGGGGAGCCAGTCCCTGGCTGTCCGCATGCATGGACAATATTTTGCGCGCAACAGGGTCGTTGCGGCCATGATAGCGGTCTTGCATGTTCTGATGTGATAGCTCGCTCACTACCGGTTTCTCATGTCTGTAGCACCATTCGTCAGTATCGTCACGACGCAATACGGCTCGATATTACCTGTACGGACATTCTGTACCGCGGCTACATTCCCCCTTTGAAAAAAAGGAACATATATGCGGCCTGTTGCGTTTATAATACGGATCCGTCCGTGCCAACTGTTTTAGCATCTCCTTTCCCGCTGACTGCGCGCGACCAGAGTCCAGTAATGACTTGTTCCCTTCTAACTATACAGATGAAAATTATCAGTCCTGCATATAGCACGCAGTGCCCACGCACAACCTACCTTCCCCTCCATATTTTGTGCATAGTACTCTCGGTTGATATCACTCGTCGGAGCCTCATTCTGCAGTGCCAGTGCGGTGTCCCGGACTTGCGTAGGCAGGCCATACTCGAGATCCAGAAGACACGTCTGGCAAACGTTTTTGACTTTTGCGCAAGTTTGACATATGACGGTGGTTTTAAAGCGCATGGCTGTACCGGGGTTCCAGCGGAAAACAGTGAATGGACGCGCACATGTACCGCAGGACCTGCCGTATTCTTGCTTTGACTGCATACGTTCTGATTAGCCTTTGTCCTGACCCAGGTTTGCTGTGATGCTCACCATGCGAACGAACGGGTTGTCTCCAAGACCTGTAAGAATCAGTTAGACAAGATCCAACCTAGACACTATTTTTCCAAACGCACAAGTCTCACACAAGATGGGGAACTCGCTCTGCTCCCAGCCAGCTTTGTTTATGTCTGCCTTTGGCGGCATTTTGGAAGGTGACTGTATTAGTATAAGGCTTGTACTGTAACGTGACTAATCATGGACTCGGACTCAAACACCACGAGCAAGTCATCAGGAGGGTCGTTACTACTGGCATGGCAGCTGAAAAACAAACGGGTTCTTATCGTTGGTGGAGGAGACGTTGCCTCGGGGCGCATCGAGTCGGTGCTCGTGGCGGATGCTTTTATCACCCTCATCTCACCGCGCCAAGGCCTTCACCCTCTCACAAAGAAATTCATTGACAACTCGGATCGCATCACGTACCACGACCGTCTGTTCTCCGGTGTCGATGAACTCACTGGCGTGAACATGGTGCTCACTGCGATAGACGACGTCGAGCGCTCTCGTGAGATATGTGACATGTGCCGCCAGCATAAAATTCCAGTGAATGTGGCCGACATTCCTCCCTTGTGCGATTTTTACTTTGGTTCGCAAATTCGCGACGGTGCATTACAGATCATGATTTCCACGAATGGCCATAGTCCGAAATTGGCGAACTTGATCAAGAAAAAAATCGAACAGTGTTTGCCAGCGCATGCGGGGGAAGCAGTCGCGAAGGTCGGAGCACTGAGGGCGCAGCTGAAGGAACGGGCACCTGGGGTAGGGGGTGAGATCGGGAAAAAGAGGATGAAGTGGATGGTAGACGTGTGCAATGCTTGGGAAATGAGCGAATTGGCGTCGTTGGACGACACTATGATCAAAAGGCTGCTTGATGACGGTTGGGAAAAAGGTCGCATTCCACAGGTGGAAGATGTCGGAGGACAGCGTAGGCAGGTTTCCAAAGGCCTCTCAAATATTCAGGCCTCCGTCCTTCATTCGACTCTCGGGTTTATCGCCGGAGTAGCCTGTGTGGTACTCTTCATGGCAAGACGTCCATGATTTCGTCCGTGCCAACATTACCAGGCTCGAATCTTCATATTTTCCTTGGAACTGTTCTCATGTTCCTTCGACAGACTATACAGTCATCATCTGTCACCCGGCAATTGATCTTCGGGCTTTTTATGGGATGCTTCTACCGAAAGTTTGACGTTATCATGAAAGCAGGCACTCATCCCTCGGCTTGGCAATTGCAGGCCGAAGGTATGTACTCTTTCTGTGGCATGATGCGATTATGGATGTCAATAGCTATCTTTTGTAATTGGTAGCGATCAGATCAGACATAATTGATCCGCAATGATAAGCTGAAGGGCAAGCTCGAGGCAGTGACTGTTATCTCCCCTCCTGCATCCACAAGATCCGATACCTTCTTCTCCAGGTTGGGCCGGGTTGCCTCCTCCAGCTGGGGTGGCGCCTGGAAATATATTTGCTTCGTAGGAGACGATAGGGACGGCTTTTTAATCTGGCTGTTATGGGACATCAAGGCTAATCGTATAAGTGTAAGAAAACAAATGGGAGCGCACATATCTTGCTTCTCTACCAGCATTTCGATTAATCGATCGACAGTCCAATCTTTGTTGATAGAAATTTCAAGGGCTTCGGCTCCGCATACTGGGCAGTCGTCGCGTTTTTCGTGCTCAAAGGTGTACGAATACACACCGTCCGTCCCGATGAGCATGAAGTAATTGTTTAGATAGGCAGCGGAACTGGTAGCGATTTTGAAAGCTTCGTTGCAGCACGACGCTAGGCACGAATGTCAGCGGTCAGTGACGAAATGAAACGCGCTGGGATACCTGCTATAATAGCATTTGTCGACGCTATGGCGGGGATGATATTTTTGACAACCCCCTGGGTGAGCGACCACGTTACTCCTTCAATCTTAAATTCGTTTGCACGGGCCAAAGCGATTTTGTATAGCCAGCCTATATGTTCTGGATCATCCGTGTCCATCTTCTTGTCTGTTAATCCAATGAACATTGTTTTTATGAGTTGACGATCATAATTATTACCTCCGTGTACGCGAGGCCATTCTAGCACGGATGCCCATTCTATGCAGTGTTCGGGGAGCCGAGGCGTGTTAGCGATTGTGCAAATTGGGAAAGCGGTGGGCTTGTTCAGCATATCAAGAGAGCATTCGTAGCAAGATGTAATGGATGGAAGAATAACACGAGCCTGCCCCTTGAAGCCTACGCTACTCTTCAGAGTCGAGTTTATTTTAGATACACGGACACCCACCTTCGGTACCACCATCGATCAAAGGTTTCAAACTTTCGGGATATTCAGGATCGACAAGATTCACAAGGGTCGCATTCATCCAACGTCGTGCTTCTACCGAATCAAGTCCACAAATAACGAGGTTGAATTGCATGTAATAGTCATCACTCTTGTCTTGGATCTTGCCGTAATATCTAGCGCAATCTTGAGAGACGACATCAGTTAAAAATAACGGACACTCACGGTGTAACCTTCACACCCGGTACCCGTTTCATTATAAATTCTGCAGCAACAGTGGCTTTAGGCTGACCAACGTCTTTGGGCCTACGAAAGCCAGTTAATTATCCACGAGAAATACAACGATGTGTCCTATACCTGAAGAGAAACTGCCGGTTGAGATTACTAATATCAATAGTATCCATGTCAATTACATGGATGTCTTTGAATCCCGACAATGCCAGATTCGCAAGAATTTCGCAGCCCAAGCCGCCTGCTCCGATTACTAGGATTTTGCATTGATTTCTCAGAAAATCCTTGACCTAATCGAACATGAATATTGTGGTCAATGAAAATAGGTATAAACGCGAACCTGCTCCCCGGCCGAGAAAGATGCATCTGTGCGAGGACCAGGTTTGTCTAGGATCTGATCTACATGGTAATACCTATTGCACCAGTCACTTGAAGTCGCGATTCCGTTTGCAGCCATGAGAGACGTGAAATACGTGTCAAGTCCGAGATTATGATAAAGCTGTCCGAGTCTACACCCATCCGAGTCGTGAGCTTGGTTGGTCTCGTGACTACGATGGCTCAGGTTCTCCCCTTCAGTGGGCATCAGTACCTCCGACAACGCCTTGTCTTGTCTATCTTGAGTGGAAAATCAGTGCGGATTGACAAGATACGCACAGAGCACAAAAATACGGGTCTTACGGGTCAGTCTACACCTCGTAAACCATAGAACGAGTCCACGAATACATGTACAGACTATGAAGTCAGCCTATTGCGACTCTTGGAAAAGGTTACGAATGGCTCGGTCATTGAAATATCGCTCACTGGTATGCTTCAATATCGTATGCAATATTATCATTCCTCACAAGAAGAAAAAAACTGAGCACAGGTACCGCAATTCTATTGAAACCTGGCATAATTTCAGGCGGATCCGTTACTCACGAGTGTCCTCTGTCGCGATCGATTGGATATTTTTTGGAGCCCTTGGTCATGCTAGCTCCTTTTTCTAAGAAGGCTTTCCAGGTCACACTGCGTGGAATTACAACAGACGATACCGACCTCTCAGTATGATAATTACTTGTCTCCTGATATATTTTCCTGACCTACTGTTTGCTATCTAGGCAGATCTGATCAGGACTGTGACTCTACCTCATTTACAATTATTCGGAATCTCGGATGGTCTAGAGTTGAGAGTGAATTAATGATTCACCATCGATACCTAATAAGTGCTGACTCTGCCATCAGATAAAAAAACGAGGTTCTGCGCCATTAGGAGGAGGCGAAGTCCAGTTCTTGTGTCCTGTTGTCAAACAGGTGAAAACGATCTCCTTTACTGACCCAGGTAAAATCAAACGAATACGAGGCATAGCGTAAGTGACTACGTGTTTGTTCGCCGGTATTGACTAAATAAACACCCTACCAGACATGCCGTGCGTGTCAGTCCTCAGTTTTCCAACCGGATGATTGAATCAGCGCGTTCCGTTCTCAACCGCTTCATACCCGATATATACATATATTCCGATGTCTACAAGGGCGAGGAAAGCGGAAAGTTAGTTCTTTCTGACATTGTTCAGTCCAGACCTAATGTTAATCGACTAAACCAGATCGCCGGGATACGCGCTCAGTCTGCTCGCCGAATCTACGACTTCCGTCATACATTGCTCCGAAGCCGTATCGCAGCCAGGTGTTACCCCAGAGGACGTCGCCCTGATAGCGACCCGTTCTCTTCTCACCGAAATTAGCAACGGGGGCTGCGTAGATCGGAAGCACCAAACTCTCGTTCTGCTAATGATGATCCTCGGCAGCGAGGATGTTGGGCGGTGTATGATGGGAGAGCCTACACCACGGACGTGAGTCGCGCCCTCTTGTTCCCGTGATAGTCTGGTAATTATGTTGGGGACAGAATCCAGTTTCTCAGAGACGCGCAGGTCATGTTTGGGACGACTTTCAAAATAGTCCCTGCTGATCGCCCCACTGCGGAATCCCCATCCGGATTACTGTATTCATGTTACGGTACCGGATACGTCAACGTGAATAGATCGTTGGCTTAATTATGCTGTGGGCAATAGTGCCTCAAATACCCCATCAGTACTAGTTGTGACACCAAAAGTATCGTATTATAGATCATCCATGTGTAATAGGTATTCAGGGCCTTCGATAGCAGGAATGTTATTGTTGTTGTCTTGGACGGGTTTGCGGAAGACCTTATCGCTAATTACGTTCCTCGTCCCCAAATATGTCGTCTTTGAAAAGTTGTTTATCAGGCATGCCATAGTCGATATATGTTACCGGTAAATGATTGAAATTTGTCCAAAATCCCCACTCCCCTTTCCCCCTCCAGCCATAACTAGCCACCGCTCGAGTAAGGGCCACCCGGCCTCGAACCGTGTGGCCAGCTCGTCTGTATGGTGTTCCCCGTCAAGCATTGACAACAACTCGGGCGGATAGGCATTGGGGTCAGTTGTAACCGATGATACAGAGTGAGTAGGACGTGGGCGCAAGTTATGGATGGTCGGTGTAGCGGCAAAAAGGGTGGTTTGACTTTGACTACTAAGGGAGGGCGAGGGGGGAGGGGGTGAAGCCAGTGAGTGTCGACGCAACCACTCCTGCGGCTCGTCCTGCGAATGTGACATCAATGAATTGCGATTGCTCGAACCTGACAGCGTGCCAGATTTCTGGATGTCCCTGCTGCGTAGTTGTTCCAGTACTGTTTCAGCTGCGCTAGCCCGTCGAGTAGTTTGGGCACTCCATGTAGCACTATTAAATGCTCTCGGTGGTGGCTCGGGACTGACAGGCGTCACGAGTGTACTTTTACCCTGAGTATCATTCGCGTTTGTCGGCTGTACGTCAATTGGTAGGAGAGGTGTAGAGGGCAAGGATGCACTTTTCCCGCGTTTTCGACTGATGGAACAAGTGATGGTTACTTGCTTTGACGTTGAATCATGAGTCCGGAGGACTGGCCAACGGTGGACTCTGCGGAGAAATCCCTGGAAAGAGAGATATATAAGTTGAACAGGCTGAGATCGATTGGATATACATACTTTGATCACACCAAAACTCGTAAACCGTCGAACGTCGATGCCAAGGCTATGGACTTCGTACTTTGTCATCCACTCTAATACGGTATATCCGGGCTTCAAACGGGAATATAGATGCAAAAGCTTTGGCCAGTCTGGGATCGGTCTTCCTAACAATCGCGATACTTAGTCATAATATGTTTTGACAACGATATATGTACCTGGCTTGGTAACATAGAGCCCACACTCTTCCCGGACATGCGCTTCGTCTGCTAACCATTGCATGTTTTTGCGGAGAACATACATATTCGAATACTGAAAGATATCGATTGTCATAATAACTTGATAATAACTTTGGGGACATATAAGTGTCCGACGTCAACACCAATAGCGTACAGGTCTTACAGTAGATGAGAAATGGCTTGGCGAGTGAGATCTAGATCGCAGTCTGCAAGGTGAGCAATTCGACTGACATGATTGATTCCGTCAATGAATCGGCAGACCTGAGGTATATGTAAGTAAGATTCACATGAAAAGGTGCAATTACCTTCACGATAGTCAAATCCCAATTCGGTTCTATCCGTTTCGAGATATTGATTAGAGCCAAAGGTACCATCCAGTCTTTGACGGCGGGGGGATTAGGATAGAACGGAAATATCTTTAGTTCGATGGAATTGAATCTATCGATAGGGATCGAGGTCTCAGAATACGAGTTCAAGTCCTCATAAAGCTGTTCAAGGATTGCATGTAGGGTGGGTGAAGTCACCGGAGAAGACAGGAAAGCTGATTCTTCCTATATTCGTTAAAACAATACGGTTAGAATGGACGGAAATATATATAGGAAGTACGAACCTCACAAGACGTTAGGACACGGCTCACTTTCCGAACGACGGGTTCATAGCAACTCAAATCTGCCGAACGCTCGAATACAAAGCAAAGATTATACCTGAAGTAGTTCCTTTCGTAATCTCCTCTCAGTTCGACAGGCAGCCCAATAATACGGTGTTTACTCGTTGCACAGGTAACGAGTCTACCGCATAGAGTGCTGGGTGGAATCACGTATTTAGAAATGTCGTCAAAGTTGAACAGGATTCGGTTGGACGACGCGGACCGCTTGTTTGGAGAATGCAGGCTTCGTGAGTTTGGTCGCTGTTGCGTAGAGGAGACGAAGGAGGTACTAGAGTTTCTTGATTTCATGGCATGGTGATCAGGTCCGTCTGAGGAAGGCGTGGATGGTTGGGTAACAGAAACGTTCCCAATACCCGGTGGAGGGACTCCAATAAGGCCTTCTGGAACCTGATAAACGATCTTTGGGCCTTGACGGACGTCGAACACAGAGTAGAAGACAGATTGGATGCGAGGCAAAAAGGAGTCTCCGTCGGATGGCATCGCGACCTCAGTGAACGTCCAAACCAAGGCTCAGCGCTCACCGTGTGTCCGTTGCCAGTGACGCGCTCACGGACGAGTCTGTCTCTCAAGTACGCACTCCAAAGCAGTTGGCCTCAATCCGACCAGCGGTCTTGTGTGATTCCACGTTGCCATGTCACCACCGAAAGCGTTTCTCGCTTTACCTTTGCCAATCGTGCAACTGTCTTTGTCTGCAGTATTAAAGTGTGGACAGTCTTTTCGATGGTCCATATACCCCTTGACGGACACTACCGTCTCAGACCCTTCGACCCCAACGCATGAATACCGACTTTGTTTGCGGGATCGTGTCGTATGCCTCAGACAATCGTCTGACACACTTTTTTACAGGTCGATCTTTCCAGAGCCCCCCGTTTCTCCTACACTGGCAACTCTGAGAGAGGCCGAGACATTGACGTGGATCAATGACTACTTTCAGTTGGATATCGACTTGGTCCGATTATACGACCAATGGAGTGATTGTGATCCTGTGTTCAGTAGCTTCAGGTCAAGATTTGAAGGTGTACGAATTTTGCGACAGGACCCTTGGGAGAACCTCGTTTCGTACGTTTATCTCGAAAGCCATACAATTCTTGCTCATTTCTCACCTCAGATTTATCTGCTCGTCGAACAACAACATTTTACGGATCACAAAAATGGTACAAGCGCTATGCAAGCACTACTCTCCACCCCTGCTGTCTTTACCCCATCCTTCTTCAGCGCTGCAGCTGTCATCAGATGAAACCCGGACATATCATCCATTTCCTCCCCCTTCAGTCCTCGCTGCCCTCGATGTCAGCTCAACCCTACGTTCCTTAGGCTTTGGTTATCGTGCTGGGTTCATCCAGCGGACTGCGAAGATGCTCGTAGATACGCATGGCTCATCGCCTACCTCTGGTGACCCGATCGAACCCTCCGAAAAGTGGCTTGGAACTTTAAGAAGCACAAGCACTGCGGAGGCACGGGAAGAATTGCTAAAATTCGTGGGTGTGGGGCGTAAGGTTGCAGATTGCGTTTTGTTGATGAGTTTGGATAAGGTACGTCATCTTTGCCCATTCTTGTTCGTTTTGACCTTGACAGATTGTTATCTTAGAGGGAGGTCGTCCCTGTCGATACGCATGTGCACCAAATCGCCATCAAACATTACGGCCTACGCGGATCTTTGAGAGCCAAAGCAGCTATGACTCCTAAGGTATATGAGGAAGTGAGTGTAAAGCTATCTGGCGTTTGGGGTGAGTATGCGGGCTGGGCCCACTCTGTAAGTATCAATCATCCCGATGTGCTCAGAAGCTCGGTTGATATGGTCTTTCCTTCACAGGTTCTTTTCACTGCAGATCTAAAATCATTTTCCTCTTACGGGCTTACACCCCCTTCATTATCTGCGGTATCACCAAGAAAACGTGGTCGTCAGCTCGACTCCCAGAACACTATACGCCCTACATCCCTTTCGCCCTCTCACACGGAACACAGAAAAAAGCGGCGGGTAACGGCTCACCCGTAGTTCGCTCCTATATATTATTGCTTTCGTTCCCTCGCGGTGGAGATGGTTATAATGCTAATTAAAGTTGATATATTTGATCGTCCACCCATGTTCTAATAAGTCTAGTTTCAACCTAAGAAAAAGCCGGAATAGCTCAGCTGGGAGAGCAACAGACTGAAGTTCTGCTAATCTGGAGGTCCCGTGTTCAATCCACGGTTCTGGCACTTTTTTGCTGTCATTTTTTTTTGCTACGCGGAGTACTGATCGTTTCTCTTGTGACAATTGTAGCTTTTGGGTGAGGACATTCGTACTCTCTGCTTGTGAGAAAGATAAAGATACAGAAGATCATATTTGTCCAAGTAGCAGAGTAAAATTGCGCTAGATAATACACAAACTCTGATAGCGTTATATAAACAAGATGAGTCCGGATTGTCCAAAATTGCAGTGCAAAACTTTATGAAGATGTAGTTGAGGATATACCTGCCGCCGACATCAAACCCTAAAGCCCATCATGAGAAAAAATGCAACAGAAGAAAACGGAGTGACTTACCGATATGTCAGACGCACTCAAGGGACATGGGAACGTGAATGTGTTTGATACCGTCGGAGAGACTGTCACGAAAGCAATCCTAATTCCCACCTGCAGTATAGTTTAGTTTTGTGAGCGTCAGGTGATGGAAAAGCAGCTTTGTGACTGACAGTAATCTTATAATTGACTGTAAGGTCGGTCTTTGTACCAGTTACACCGCACTTGGTAGCCAAATCAAGAAGAATCTGACTTGATGGATCAATTGATGACTGGTAATTGACGCTGAACGGGAAAGTGAAGTTCGTCTGGGAATTTGACGCTATATGTACGTTGTTCGCGGTGCCGTTGCCAACAAGCGTATTATTGATAGGATAGAAAATCTGAAATGAGAACCCGAATAAATCGTCAGTACAGGAGACCTACACTACAGGACTTGATCGCGTACATCAGCATGGATCTTTTTGAGATCTACGGAGAAGTAATTGGGGTTGTCGATACTATGTAACTGTGAGGATCGACACCAAGGTAGAATATAATCGAGCATACGTGACATTGACACCCAAATTCATCGTCACCCCATTACTCTGCAATTGAATCTGTTCTACTAGTGAGTCTCCTCATTCGACCTCGATGTCATTAATTACTCACAGCACTTCCGGTAGTGGGCGCAGATACGGTACCAAAATTGACATTCGGGGGGCGTATCCACTAAAAGATGAATTGTCGTTTTGACGTGCGGAAGGTCAAAGTGAGGCTAAACTTACTAATACAAGAGAGAGAATGATACTGATGAACAGAAATAAAGTGACCATGCCTGTGCAGCAGCAGAATCGGCAGATACATCGGCCACGTCCGCCCTAATAAAATGCTCTCGGTCAACCATGCCAACACATGATTATCTTCGACACTTACTTTGGTCCAGAGGTAACCCTGATGATCGTACCGGTACTGTCTCAAGGCCCGTGCAGTTCTTTAACAAAATAATCCATGACAAACTCTTCGACAGGAGGACGGGTTACTTACCGCTCCTTTGGGACAGCCGGGGGGTACGGTTCGTGTTGGAACGTGCTCTCCTTATTGGCTTCATCTGACAGAGTATGTTGTGACGGTGCCCCAGCGTACCGGACAACGCGAGGAGCGGCCTCATCCGTATAGGGATCATAACCAAGGCCATTATCGTAGGCGTGATGTCGCTGCGGAACGTTGGAGTATGCACTGTAATCTGCCAGGCCATACTGCTCCTGTGGCTGGTGCCTGCCAGCCTCAGCATAGGGGTCACGAAAGGACATTTAAGAAGCGTTATAGGGTCGGTAGCGTAAAAAAAAGACAAGGTGGTGGTTTAAAAAACCACGCTGGTCGTAAAGTATTATACAGGAAACCGGAGAAAAGGAGGCGCAGTCATTTCCTGTGCTGATGCCGTAAGCAGTTGTAGTCAACGGGTCACAACAGTTATCTTATAGCACAAAGACAGGATTACAGTAAAATCGTGATTTAAGTTATTCAAAACCATTCTGAGCAGGAATGAATGGCATTCGCTGTCCTCCAGGTTCCATGTTCGCAGATCGAGAAGGCGCTCTTGAACCAGAACCAGACACATTAGCTGCGACAAGATGTGACGATGAAGGTGTAGGAGGGGCGAAGCGCTGGCTTGTACCACTACCTGTTGGAGGAAATGCAAAGCGCTGATTACCAGAACTTGAGGACGTAGGAGCAATAAAAGGTCGCCGTGAAGATCGGAGTGCTGTATTTGTTTGCATACCCGTTGTGTTTAAAGCCTGCGTTCGCTGGTGCGTGCCTCGCTGTGTGTTCGCCCCGAAAGGTTGCAAGGATTTCTCAGGCATGGCATGGGGTCCTGCATCCATCTGGCGCCGTTCAAGAGTATTGTGATTTTGTTGTTTATGTCCTTGACGACTGGCCATGGGAAGCGGTCGTCCTTGTGCCGGCTGGAATCGTGAAGCAGGCGGCGGCGGAGGGGGAGGCATCATAGCTTGTTGTATCTGACCTTGTTCTTGGCTTGATGTCGAGCGCTGAAACTGTCGTAGCGGTGCTGGCTGAGCGTGTGATAACTTTGGGGGATGGATTTGGGGAGTTCGAGGCGGAGCATAGGCGAATTGACTACAGTTATTCCCCCAGTATTTTAAGCAATGTATTTGGTTGAAGAAGTATTCAGACGTACTCAATGAATCGGCTCGATCCTGGTCTCCGTTGAGGTGGATGGGCATTGGCACCTGGGTTCCCCGACGGATCTGAATAAGAACTTGCGCCGTCTTCACCGTCCTGTCGCGTGGAGAAGTTAGGTGCTTGTTGACCAGCAGGAAGCGTGAGTCTGTTCGGTCCAAGAGGAGTGGGAATTGAGCGGGGACTTGAACTAGTACCTGTCCTGATGCCGTTCGAGTTTCTGCGATGTGCCGCATATACAACATTTAAGCATGGCATATAGGAAGGGCTTACTGTTGTTGTTCAATCCTTTGTCGCTTCCCGTTCGCATTAATAAAATCCTTATGGCTGTTCCCTCGACCTTGTTGGTCCGCAGTAGGATGAAATCCGAGATGTTGGCGAAGCTCTTCGTTTTCACGGCTGAGCTGTTCGACTGCTCTAGGGATGTGCTACCGTCAGCCAGGATCACCGCACCCACGTGAGAGATGCGAGAATGTACTTCCTGAGGGCTTTGTTCTCGGCTATCTCGCGTTGGACTCGATCGACAATCACCCGATACTGTCGATGCTTGTCTCTATAGTAACATAGCTGCAGCGCCATGGTTTCTTGTTGAAACTACCAAGGGAAGATATGTCTGGATACCAAGAAGGGAGTGAGGATACAAAAGACGCGCATATACCTTGGCGGCACTCGCGAGTCCATCAAACATATGAGGTAGGGAACGAAACCATTCAGACATAGGTGCTTCCATCTAAGAAATCAATCGTTTCTAATGCGAGAAGAATGGAAAAATAACTTCGCACATCACGTTGCAAAGGTACTAGCTGAATATCCTGTACCCCGCAATGTGCACAACTTTGGTCTGTATCTACAGCAAAATTAGCGCTTTGGTGGGGGAAAGGGGATGGGGAGAGACACAAACTCAGGTGAGAATTACAGACAACATGACCACATTCTGTGAGCCAAAATGGGGTTTGAGGAGGTATACCAGGGTCCGAAACGAAGGGGAGTTGACATTTTGCACAAGCAACGAAATCCCAGAAGTCAAAGTCTGACTGTGATGGTGAGACGTTAGACATAAACGACCGTGAGTTGTTGATCAAAGCCGTCACGCAGCGTGCTAAGGTGCGTGCGTAGCCACCCACCAATGGGGACTAGTGTACGTACACCTCTTTGATGTACCAGCGCTTATCATACAAATATATATAACGAACACTTTGACAGAGGACTGATCAGATACTACACTGTCATGCCCATTGAAGAGTACCGCAAAGCGTTGATGTCGTCGAAGCATGATTGGGGAGACACCTGGCCCGGGACGACGATTATGATCGACCGTCCGCTTATACCGCCGGCACAAGTCCCCGCTGACCCTGAACAACCCGAGTCAACTGTGCTCGACTCCTCAGAGGACGCGATTATCACAGATATGAACCGTGTCATCTCCCTTTCAAAGCCTAACTTTTCCATATCAACCCGAGGATGGTCTGTAAGGGCCCTTGTCGATTCTTCAGACAACTTTTATGAAGTCCCACGTGAATCGGCCTCCTACCCTCATCTTCAGTCAGTTATCACTCAATACGACGGCGCTGGAGAACCTTTGATCATTAGCGGATGGCATGAACACCCCAAATGGCTTCCATCGTTCAATATCGATTGGCTGCAGAAAAATGGCCAGCAAAGTAAGATGTTTTCGCCATTTTGCATGAGCTCTAGTTTTATCTTGCCTTTCAGCCCTTAGCGCTCGCAATATACATGGTGGGAACGACAAAATACTCCCACTGGCAGAGTTCATAGCAAAGTCGCGTACAATGCCGCCATTCGCAACACCAGGCGGTACGTATTCTCTATCTTAAAAGACAAAGGGTGTGAGGAGCGGGAATGTGAATTTCTTACGTGACTTACCGTGTTTTGGTCGTGCAGAATTAGAAAGACTGTACGGAAAGGATGCCCATTGCCCAGTCGAATGGAGCAGGCAGTTACAAGACTTTTTGCCAGCGTCCTTGCTCCCAGATGGCCCAGACAACATGTTGTCACACCTTCCAGATGCGGTATGCTTGATTCCGAGTCCTATTGACAGACTTACGTACTTATAAGTTGGATAGGAACGCGTAGAAACACTTATGTGTTATCTAGGTATTGGCGATACTTTTACGGCTTGCCATAAGGACCTTTGTGGATCCTCTGGCCAAAATATTATGTGCTATACCGAAAACGGCGGGTCGGCCTTTTGGTTCATGACGGAGAGTTCTGCCGTTCCTGCCGTCACTCAATATTTCCACGATCTAAAGCAGGAATTAGACCACGAAACACATGTTATAACAATCGAGCAGCTGAAGAAAGCACCTTTCAAAGTCTACATTGCGGAACAGAAATTGGGAGATATGGTTCTGGTTCCACCCAGGAGTTGCCACCAGGTGGTTAATTGTGGAGGCATCACTATCAAAACTTCTTGGTCCAGGATGACCATCACTGGTCTCTCTGTTGCATATTACCATGAACTTCCGATCTACCGACGGTAACCGATCCTTCTTTTTTGCCTGTCTGAACTTTATTGAATCATCAATTACTTTGTAAGGGTCTGTCGTCCGGAGACATATAGAGTCAAATCCACCATCTATCATACACTCCTTTACCACATTAAAACACTTGAGAAGTTGATGTCACAGGATGGGCAGGACGCTTCCGTCTCCTCTAACCCTTCTGATGCTTCGATGCCCATGTCCATGCTTCCAGTATCATCTTCCTCAGATGAACCTCTAATTTCCATTGATAAGCAGCGCCTGGCGGACGACCTATTACGCTTAACCAGACTCTTTGACGATATCATAGTCGAGGAATATTCCAAGGAGCATAATTCCATCCCCTACTTGACTACAAGCTCGGAAACCGCTCGAGATGGTTGCATTACATGTGATTTCTGCGGCGCCGATGTATTTCATAGTTTCTTCGAATGTCGTGATTGTGTGCCATCGGATTCGTTGTCGGATACTCATCCCACGCCGGTCGGGGGCATCTCATCTGGTGACGGACTTGTTATATGTCCACCATGCTTCGTTGAGGGCCGCAGCTGCGAGTGTCGACGGATGTCTCCCCTGCAGCGTCGGCCTTCCAAGTACTTGTTGTCGGATCGTTCCAGGGCAGTCAAATTGCTGCAACGTCTACAGCAGGACAACACGTTGGAATCTGATCATATCATGGATCAAGAGTGCGTTCGAACCCTACATATGTGTACTCGCATTAATTATATATTATTAATAACCGATATCAGGAAACTTCTGTCAGGTTCACATCTGGGTATGACTAGGGCCGCTTGTATACTCCAAGAAATTCGAATGCAAAAGGTTCGTTTAGCGTTATGAGACACTTCCTCTTTGTTCATCGGATCCATTTCAGCAAGGCACGAGACAATGTAGACCCGTCCGGGATCTATCGCACGAAGTGCCCGCTGACTGTGTCGTGGCATGCAAAAAATGTCATTCGAGCGCGTGTTATCTGCATATTCTCGTGGGCCGAGGCGTTCACGCTATTGAGGCCCTCCTCTGTACAGATGAGGATGAGACTGACGAACTCTGGCACCGAGTTCACAGGAGTAGGGAGTTTCAGAATGCGAAGCAAAACCTTCAGGAAGACGAGGCGAATGGCACTCATCCAGTGCTAGCGCACAAACTTGTCAAGACGGCTTTGGCTTTTGGCGTTTGTAAGCCAATCAACCCGGCGGTATGTCTTGGTTGGTATGATAAAGAGGCGGAATATCCAAAGGCGAGTCCAGAGGCGAGTTTCTTGTGGCGCCTCCCCAGCAGCATTACTTAACTTGGTCCAGGCACCAACGGTACAACCAGATATGGCCATCACAAAGAAACGCATGGATTTAAGATCTATGAGTCCACTCACTGAATGCTCGTCTTCATCTTTGTCGCCCAGATTATTGGACACAGATGATGAGACCTCGACCATGCAGGTTGATTCGCGAATGGATGATGACCAGCGAGACATTTCTTCTAAACACCCGATGAGTAATCGTGACAACACTCAGGCAAAAGCGAAACGCGGGAGACAGGTGATGAAATGTGTACTCATCCCGTCTCTGCGTTTAAGTAAGATTGCTTCCGCCCCTGCACGTGCCTCAAGACGTCGACAAGCTAGACAGCCGAGCGAAGATATTGAAATGGAACGTTGGTTGACGAACGAAGGTATGCTTCAGTTCATCTGACAGGGGAGCGAAATTGATGACATTCCACCAGGGGAGATCGCCTCTGGTGATACCGTGACGCGGATTGGTCCTCCCAGGGCTGAACGATCTGTTGCTCGACGACGGCCCATCGTTTCTGATGCTGCGGCGTCACAAAGAAAGATATTCCCAGCGCGCTCAGGACCCATCGATGATGACGACCGT
>QLPE01001193.1:0-11592 GCA_003314125.1 Hygrophorus russula | reverse complement strand
GAGAACCCAGTGAACGTGGCAACAGTGTGGATTGTGCAGCACGGTGACCATGAGGTGGACATGCTTCCTTAATATATCAGAAAGCAGAGCTTGGACCTGTCTAAGTTTCGAATTGAGGTTGTGAGCCACTGGCAGTCTCACGACAAGAAACGGTCCAACGACCCAGTCTCACGGCGACAAGAAACTTTCTTTCTGAGGAATACCGTAGAGTACAAGGATTGGAGGTGTGCAGGTTCGTGAAATATGATGGCATTCGTTAGAAATATGTTGGACTGTAGCTGTGAGGAATCTGAAGCCTGTATGAGCCTTAGCCTCACTGGCACTATGGCGACCGGCTGAGCAAATTTACTGGGGATGTGCCAATACTAGTGATCCGTCTATTACATAGGCGCCACCACTAAGCTCGACAGCTTCACCAGCGACTGATACCCTCTTACAACCTCTGGAATAGTATTACCAGCCTGGCCTACTAATTACTAGGGCATCGTTATTCTTTTTTTCTTGCTTTTTTTCTGCTCTCCGTAATCACCACCATCAAGTTTTGTTTTCGAAGCTTTGAACGCTCCTTTACCTTTCTTTTCCAACATTATGCAAGCGGTGGACACGAGACGACCCCATCGCCAGGATACGTTTGACTTGCGCGGTCAGATTCATTCGGACGAACACCTGCAACAGCACGCAGATATCGGAAACTACGCCAGTACAGACGACGAGGAGCATTCAGTTCTCGAAGACGACTCGGACGGCGAAGAGCGCGACGTGGACTACATGGAGGAAGATGACGACGGATCTTCTTCCCTTTCGATACCAAATGAATCCATCGACTTCGACCTCGTGTACTCCCTTCACAGTTTTGCAGCAACCGTCGAGGGTCAAGCAAATGTTGTAAAGGGCGACAGTCTCTTTTTGATGGACGATAGCAATAGCTATTGGTGGCTCGTCCGCGTTCTTAAGACCCAGGAGGTCGGATATATACCCGCTGAAAATATCGAGACGCCATTTGAGCGGCTTGCAAGGCTTAATAAACATCGCAACGTCGACGTAAGCTTACTCGTTAGTATGTATTTTTCATTTTATTGACTACCACCACCACATTTGCAGCTTGCATCTGCCACGCAAGCAGAACTGCAAGAGGACGTTCACCGACTCCGTAACAATCTCTCTTCTCGTCAAGGCTCAAATCAGACACCCTCTCCAGACTCTCGCAACACTATCCCGAATTCACGCTCAGCCACACAATCCAACCATTCCCGAGGTGTGTCGTTCACGCCGGCTCTCTCCGTTCATCGTTACCCACCTGCGGTCTGGAACGAGGAGGAGGAGGAGGAAGCGGACATTGAATGGGATGATGAGGCATACGAAGACGAGGATCCGGGTCTTGCGGAGGAACAGTTGCAACAGAGGCGCACAGAGGATGTAGAACCGCTTATGGAGCCTGACGATGGAATGGGCTGGGACGACAGCGTGGCTGAGGAAATGCAGTCCCGCCAAGCGCAAGGGCGGGTTATCCAAGCTCAACTGGGTTCTGCCCCCGTCATACCAAAGGCCGAGCCTGCCTCCGAACAGCTACTTCTAAATGCGCAACAGAAGCAACAGTCGCTCTTGGCGCAACAACAACAGCAGCAGCAGCAGCAGCAACAGCAGCAACAACAACAACAACAACAGCAGCAGCAGCAGCAGCAGCAGCAGCAGCAGCAGCAGCAGCAGCAACAGCAACAACAACAACAACAACAACAACAACAACAACAGAAGCCGCTCCAATTACAGCAACAGCAACAACAAACCGCTGCTGCGGTGCAGCAACCTCAGATACAACAGCAAAATGTGCGTCAACAAACTTCAAGGGAACAAATTGCTCCCGCCCCAGACGCGCCTACACAGCCGGCTCCAAAGTACGTCGACCCCGCCGAAGTCACGGAAACACGCAAGGTCACTGTTACCCCTACGATCGTGCGTGATGCGTCACAGAATCCAGGTGGGCCTCTTCTTCCCAGTGCCCTAATGCAGAAGCAGGAGGAAGAACGCAAGCGTACAAGAGAAGAAATTGAAGCTCTCGAAGAGTCCGCCAGGAAGAAGGCAAAAGCAAAGATGGCTCCTCCTGTGAGTTCTAACTCGGTTACCAAGGCAAACGGCGGTGCTTCTGGAGGGAAACTACGGAAGGAGCGTGACCCAGAGGAGGAGAGTAAAGACAAGGATAAGGATAAGAAGAAGAAAGGCTCAGTCTTCGGCGGTCTTTTCGGTCGAAAGAAGGACAAGACCAAGGACAAAAATTTGTCCTCTTCTGCGTCGATAGAGAGTGATCTTGGCCGTGGTTCGGAGGAATCCACCAGGTCGAGCAATCGTCCCTCTGTTTCTGCCTCGGTAGAAGGGGCTATTTCCCCGACGACTGTAACCGCTCTACAGCAGCAACAGCAGCAGACGCTTAGCTTCAGAAACGCTTCCGATTCAAAGCGTGTTGCTCAACAACAACAACAACAACAATCCCAACAGACATACTCATCCCCTCCCCCACAAGTTTCCCAACTTGCTGCCTCGCAAGTGCGCCAACGGGATCAACAACAGCAAGCATTATATCAACAATATCTCAACCGGTCTCCTTCTTCGCCTCCTGAGGCTCAGCCGTCTTATGGTTTGCAGTCGGCGTCCGCTGTCATGCATGGATCAGCATCTTATAATAGTTCAGCTGGTTCGGCTTCGGGCTTGGGTCTTGGGCCACCTACCTCCCGTCCTCGACCTGGATCTCTAATCCTGACTGCAAATGCCATGGACGGGCAAGGGGTTGGTGTTCCAGATCTTAGCGTCATCCGTGTCTTTGCTGGGAAAAACGTGCAGACGGAGGCTACCTTCAAGACAGTCCTTTTGAACTCGTCCACTACGTCCTCCGACCTTGTCAGACAGGCTATTCAGCGTTTCAGGTTACCCGCCGGCGACGATGAAGATAGCTACTACTTGACAGTAAAGCAAGTTGAAGGGTCATCCGCCGTGTTGCGCCCAAACGAAAATCCTCTTGGAGTATTCGAGGCGCTAGTCGAGGAGGCGATGGAGTTACCCAAGGTCAAGAGGAGCAGCGTAGGGAGTATTAGCTCGGTGGCAAGTAATCTCTCCATGCATCCTGCTATCAAGAAGCTGCCCATGAATGATTTCACGGATGACTCGGCCGTGAAATTTTACCTCAACAGGCGGAGCGATGAGTCAGATGACAGCGCGGATGATCATGGAGGTGACGATACCATCGTTGCAGAAAGTTCAATCGACGAGCTAGACAGTCGTGTATCCAAATCCCAATATTTGAGTGTGTCGACTACTCATGGAAACAATGTCACTCCCGAACGCTTCAGCTCGCCTTCTTTCCGATTTGCGCTCCAGCTCGTCATATACCCTGATGATCTACCGGAGGACATGGTCTTCGATCCCTTGACCGAGGCAATTATATTCAAACATACCCTGCGCGATAGACAACAGTCGAGTCCCATGACTTCGCCGGGAATATCACAGAACATGCGCCGTAAGGTTTTCGTGTTCCCGAAGAACGTCACGGTGGCGGAGGTGATCGAACTCGGATTAGAGAGGTTCGGGATCTCCGAAGGCGTTGTTGATGGGGGTGACGAAGTGGAGGACAAGTTGACGAAACGAAGGAGCTCGGTGAGGGTTCGTTATGGACTTACAGTTGATTTCGGGAACCAAGGTCGGTTTTCCGATTGTTTACGTGATAATGACACATCTAACCAACTTGTGTACGCGCAGAACGGGAACTTTCACCATCGAGCAGGGTGATTGATGCATTCCCCAAACCGCCCGCATTCCGAGCCGTTGAGCGCCGATTTACTGATAATAAACGCCGTTCGGTCGACTCAGCGCAGCTTTTGGGCACGTTGGAAGATGTACAGTCTGATGATCCCATTTTCGTCCTACGCCGGGCTGTTTCGTACCGTAATTCTACCTCTCGCCATCGCACCTCGGCACCCCTAGATGAGCTAGCTCTGGCACACTTGCACATGAGTCGTGAATCTATTTCTCACTCCAGCGTCAGTTCTGACATGCCTAGTTCCCCCGAGGATACCAAACATAAGCAACCATCCAGGCAGGAAATCATTGCTGCGCAACGTGCAGCCTCTCGTGCGAACCAGCGCGCTATTTTATCTGCACAAACGAATTCCCTGCGCGGAATGGATGTTTTACTGCCGGGTAATGCCATGATCCGGAGTTCTCGCTACGAGGCTGGAGACAAGATGCGTTATTCTTATGTGGAGCCCGATGGCGAGACATATGATATCAGTGACATAGTAGAGGAGGAATGGAGGGAAAACAACAGTGCGAACAAGAATGACTTGCTCGAGGGAGTTCTCGTCCGGAATAAGGACGGCCTTGGTGAGAAGCTTGACCGTGTATTGAACAAGATCAAAGGCGGGAAAGGCAATCAACTGTCGGCCTCTCGATCAACCTCAAGTTCCGCCGTAGGCAGTGGTTCGGAGTACTCGATGGACGAGTTGGCAAACTCCAATTCACGCTCTGCAACGCCTGTGTACCCAAGGGCTGGCGGTACGCCGACGCCTATTGCTACGAGTAATCAACGTGCTGCTTCTCCTTATTCGTATTTCCCTAGGACGGTTTCGCCAGTCAGCATGGAGTCCAAGCAGGCTAAACCCCGGTCAACTACCCCGACTACTGCGGGCTCGAAAACCCCGCCTGGTTCCAAGAGGCAGCCTTCCATTGCCTCTGTTATGTCAGATTTGTCTGGTTACGCCACTCCTTCCGCAACCATCCGCGGTGCTTCACCTTCAGGAAGCCCTTCTTCTCCCACTACACCTCAGCCCCACCGCAAACGCCCGTATTTGGACAAAAATGACTTTGGTGTATCACACATGTTGGCCATCATTGAGGTCGCGGGAACGATGCCCAAGACGCCTGTGAAAACACTGGACCCTGTTGATGCGATGTTGTTTGGTCGCAATGCTGAAACGGGATCATTACATCCCCAAGTGAGGAGCTTGTATTCGGAGCCTTTCAAACTACTAGACGACACGGATCAGGTACGTCCGCGTGTCTTCTGGGCCTTACGGATATGCTGATGTTTTTTTTGTAGCTCTTGAACGATTTCTTGGAACAGTATACGGGTAGTTGATATTGTTTTGTTTTTTTGGATGATATATTACTTTGACGATAATGCTTGTGATAGATCTAATTGTCCCAGATGGGTCCTGTATATGTGTATGCATGTACTGGTATAAAATCAGACGTCCCGTGTGGCGTTGAGTGCACTACCTTGAAGTGCATAACAACAACTTGCCTCTTCGAAAGAATTTTTTGCTTTCCCTCGCTCTTGATCTAACCAAATCTAACGTCGAATGCGAAATTCATACGGTCCATGGCGGTAAGCCAGCTAGTGGAACTTCAGCGGAAATCCTGTCCGGCCATTGCCGAACCATACTAACGTCACGCTCATCTTCACGTCCACACAGTCGAGATCTGAGCTCATCACGCGCATGCATCACGAGTGGCAAACTTCAACAGCTTGGGAGACACATTATTATTCACACACACAACCGTGACCGGGTAGAGTGTGCCTAGAAACCGTCACAGCAACCGGTCCCGATCTCTCCATGCACACGGCCGTCAAGACTCATTCTGAGATCTTATAAACGCAGGGATTCTATTGTCCTTGTTTCTAGCATCTCACCATGCCGCAGACTGTGGAAGCTGAATCATTTATAGCCCGTATCCAGTCGTTGCCCAAGGGCCCTGGTATTTCTCTCGACGCTGTCTTGCAGCCGTCACTCGATGATGAAGCCGAGTTGCGCCGATTATTTGCAACGGACAAGAGCAACCCACGTCTCGATGTTCCGCACGTCGGGCTGGTCGACGTATTCGGTGCGCCTGTAGACATTCGAACCACCAGAGCTAGGATCGTCAACGACGAAAACCTCGCCGCTGAATATATTATGCCGCTCTCGGCGACTCAAAGGAGGGCAGAGGGTTCGCCGGCAATGGCAGCTGACTTCGAGGAGTTCAAAAAGAACTGGGCTATTTTCACTGAGGGCTCCCTGGTTCAGCTACTCGACTGGAACAATGTCGTGGCAGCGGGAGGTGCGGTCCTTGCGTGCCTCTCTCCTCTTTCGGACGAGGACAAGGTTTCCAAGCGAACTATCAGAAAATACTTCCACTCTGCGGCTTATCCAACTTCTGATGTTGACCTTTTCCTCTGGGGTTTGACACCGGAACAAGTGCGTGTTCTTGTATGGTCGAATCGGCTGGTGTTGACGTTGTTATTCACAGGCCGAAGTCAAGATCAAGGATATCTACGAGGCTGTGCGCGATTCCGTACCTTGGGACGTGACTTGTGTTCGCACCAAGCACACTGTGTCTATTCATTGTATGTCTGTTCGTAGTCACATCCGTATTTAGATTCTAATTTTCTTTCAGCTCAATACCCTTGCCGTCCTATTCAAATCATCCTTCGTTTATACAAGAATCCTGCGGAGATTCTCGCTGGTTTCGATATAGACGCACCTTGTTGTGCATATGATGGTGGACGTTATTTTCTGGGCTCTGGCCATATCGGAATCTGACACGCAGACGCCAGGTAACCGAGTCTGGGCAAATCCAAGGGCCATCATATCAATGATGCGACAGTGCAATACTGTGGATATGACCAGACGTTCTCCGTCGTATGAGGTCAGATTGGCAAAGTATTCATCTCGTGGGTTCGAGGTGTTCGTCCCTACCTTGCGGCGGTCCGAAGTGGACCCTACGGTACACGATGATCTCCTTGATGACTCACTCAAATCTTTGATCTTTCGAACCATCTCTCATAGATTTATGAACGTTCTATCATACGCATTGAGGGTCTCGCTCGTCTGTTGGTGTTGGAAAAGTTGATGACGACGCAGACTCGTTCTGCGTTCCTTGAATCCCGTCGTCATATTCGCGGTCGTCCCAACTCTTTGAACACGCACTCAAGGCGTAAACGCAGATGCTACCCAGGTGATCTGAAGGATGATACATCCATTGGAGGGTTGGAATTAAATGACTATGATGTGGCTTCTTTGCACATCCCTTATGGTCCCGGCTGGGATGCACGTAGGATAGATAAATTGGTTTACCAAACTGTATGTCATGTTCAGAAACGATGTTGGGGGCTCGTTGGCTAATATGTTTCCCACAGGACTTGGGAATGAACTGTGAGCTTATTGTCCGATATCCTAATGTGCGGCACTGATAGTCTACTCCTAGCCACTTTTAATCCCAAGAATAAAGGTCGACGCCTGCATCGCCATCCTGCATTTTTCGGCACAGTACAAGAATGTCTTGAGGATTGTTGTGAGGTGCGCAGCTTATGGCACATCTGCAACATATTTTAACCCTTTACGCAGCACTGCCCAAAGCCGACTACTGAAGACGAAAAAAAATTGGCAAAAGAGGAAGAAGAGTTATACATCAAGGGTCGTATCACGTATGTTTTCAATGATGATCGTTCATTTTTCTCGATCTAATGTCATATAGTTTTATAGAGGAGAATCCTGGTCGTCAGAGCCTCTCTGGTAGCTTCAACCCCATCGATGTCGGCGAATGGAGCGAGCAAGTTTATATTGGACAGACTGAGCAATTATTCGCCGCAATCGTAGCACACGACAGGACGGCAGTGTCCAAGAGTATCCAGGAAGGCGTCAACATCGACCGCAGAGACCATGTTGGTCGAACCCCTTTGCATGTGGCCATTCTGTGTAAGTCTGTCGACATCGCATGCGACTTGATAGATGCTGGAGCAAAGATGATGGCTCGTATGGTTGATGGAAGGACGTCTCTTCATCTTGCCGTCCAATTGGATCAGGTCGCGATCGTACGGAAACTTCTCGAACGAAGCACTATTAATGCTGAACAAGCACAAGCGGCTGGAACAGAAGCCGGGAAAAAACAGGTTGAAGTGGATGGCGGGGATGTGAATATGGATGTGGATGCGGATGCAGACGGTGACCATGACCGAGCAAGTAGCGATGATGACTGGTCGTCAAACGAGGGTGACAATGGAGACGTAGATGGCGAGAGAGATGGGAAAGGCGAGGATGAGGACGAGGGCGAAGATGAGGATGAAGATGGGGGGATGGACGACGAAGAAGAAAAAGGTAACCGGCGACGTGTCGCTACGCCCCCGCCCGAATCGAACGTTGGAGATCTTGGTGGGATCCCAGACGATGAGGAGGACATACCAGATGTCTTCGACGTCAACGTGCCTGACTGGGACCTTGCATTTACTCCTCTGATGTTTGCCGTGCTCTTTGCATCTATTCCTGTCATTGAAGAACTGCTAGCGGTCGGGGCCGACGTGAAGCTTGTCACAAAGGCGAACTCCTACCACGCGCCTCCTTTCCACCCTCTAACCCTGACTATCCTGGCAGAAGACGAGGATCGTTCAATAAAGGCCGCAGAGAGGCTCTTATTGGCCGGCGCTAGCTCTTCAGAAGCTAATGAGGAAATGGTAACTATCTTCCATGAAGCTATAGGGGCTGGCAAAACGAAACTTGTTTCTTGTCTTCTACGCTGCGATCCCAATGCCGACACGGTCTTGCATTCCCCCTTCGTCAGCTGGCAAGATGTCGTTTATCCTCTTACTACGGCCATCTCTAAGAAAAAGTATTCCATGTTGGCGGTGTTGCTTGCTCACGGAGCAAAGCTACTGATTACCGAAGAGGATATTGATCGGGCAAAGGCTATGTGAGTATCTCACCCAGACTTACTGGTTCCTAGCTGATGCCTTCTTCACAGGCGTAAGGGTCGGTACTATGGAGTTCCCACCATGGCAATGGCTTCCATGCCTGCAGATGTTGCTGTGGCTGCGCACGACGACGTCATACATCTTCTAGCAGCATTGGGTGCTGATTTGAATATACCAACCAGGAATTCGCTTCGACTCCCTACAAACCGTGGCATGACCTTACTCGACTACGTCCGTCATGCGATCGAGTTAGTATCGTGCCAGATTCTAGAAGGGGAATCTCGGGCTTCCGTGCCACATTTGGACGCATCTGGTTGGAAAGGGTATCACGCTCGCTTTGTTTCAGATATAGAGGATACCGCTTCAGCTGCACAGAAGAGCATGAAAGCAAAAAATATTCACGCTTTGAACGATACCAAGGTTTATCTTACTGAAGTTGAGCGGCTGCTTGTTTCTCGTAATGCCAAAACATGGGAGGAAGCCTTTCCAGATCAAATGCGTGTCCCCAGTGTCCCAAGCGTGAATGTGGAAATACCTTCTGTGGAAACACGCTGGGACTATAACGTCTTTGATCCAGGCTATGGTACCTCATCTGCTCCTCAACACCTGATAGGCTTATATGATGAGCTAATGGAAGCTTGTTTCGCCGGCGACAACGAAAAAATCCAAGAACTGTGTCTGCCAGTGGGCGAACCCAAACCTGATTCAGATCTGCTACAGATCTCCGTCGAAGTGGGTGCTCATGTCACACAAAGGAATGTCGGCGTTGTACCCGTGAAACTGTCGACCAGAGGTCTCAGCAATGTGCCGGGCATGACACCTCTTTTTGCTGCGGTATGCGGTCGCAAATGGGATACGGCCCGTTTGATACTTGCGATTGCTACGGCTCAATTCGTTCCAGAAGAGCAAAGTAAAAAGTTCAGCACGAAAGACATTGTACTTCGTAAGTACTTATGTGTATTCGTCTCAAAGCGCTTGTTAATCCCGACCCTGTTAAGATGAAGACTCTGACGATGAATCTGATGCCTCTGACGAGTCTGAAGGCACAGTCAACCAGGAGATCAACTTCACCGATGTTGCGAAACGATCCTCCCTTGTCAAATGTCGCGTACCACCACGCCAAATGCTGGAACGTCCATTACAATGGGTTTCCCAAAAAAGTCCAGACTCTGAAAAATCTGTACAAGTTAACAATATCCTTGTAAAAGCCATATACGACAACGACCTAGAGGCATTCGTCCATATTATGGACTGGTATGCGACCACGTTACCGGAGCCGTGGTCCATTCAGCTGAACTCTCCCACGTACTTAAACTTGATCTTGTCATTGGACCGTGTCGACCATTTGGATGAGTATATTCGACGCACAGGATCCGGGATCAGCGTTAGCCTTCGTGAGGCCGATGGCGAGAAAGAGCTTATCCCGAACGAAAAGAGCAATCTTTACCTTGGATTGTCGGTTCATGGGAAAAAACGGTTGGATTTAGCAACTAAGAATGACCCCAATGCCATTAGGGTCGCTGCTGTTGCCAGTATCCCTCTGCTTTGGGATGCTGCCCATCTCAATGCCATTGGTATTATAGATTATCTTTCTGGAGATCGAGCGTTGGCAGCCTATCGATTTTATTCTTCGACTCACACTGACTTAGTTGCAGAACGCATTCGCCGTGCACCAGATCTCAAGAAGGTTCTCCCAGAGTGGCTTGGATGGACTATCTCTCCGTTGAACGAGTCACCTTTAACAGCGGCCATATCGGGCAAGAACCTGGATGTGGTGAAGAAACTGTTTGCCAAGTCACCCAAGTTCATGGCATCTACGCTGCACAAGAGGTGTGTTGGTTCCATAACATTTTAAGTACACGACTGTCCTGATGTGCAACCGGAAGTATAAAATTCCTTGGATACAACCCCCTTATGCTGGCGGTATGTGTGGGATGCGATGCGGCTTTAATCGACTTTCTCTTAGCGAAAGGAATTTCGCCAACTGAGAATGATATTGTTCGCAAGTAAGTCTTTTCGAGGAGTTCCTATGTCAATCTTTTAACCTAGTATTAGATGGAACATCTTCCATCTTCTGGCACGAGGTGGCCCCGACGGCTTGCTCGGCCACCTCCTTCGTAAGCTCCCACCTGCCGTCGTTGACGCCCTTCTAGCCCAACAGTCCAAGGGCCGGCTGAACACTGTAGGTGATGCCAATCAGAGAATACCATCTTGTTCCTGATACTTGTTTGTTTCACGCTACATAGCCTCTTCACGTTGCTGTCAAAAATGGCAGGAAGCATGCTGTAAAGCTCCTCCTTGATTTTAAGAGATCAAATCTCCTTGTCCGAGATGTAAACGGTTCGATCCCGCTACATGCGGCTGTCAGACAGGGTTTCGCAGAAATTACGCAACTCCTCGTCCAGGCCGGTCCGGCCGAGGCCCTTTTGGCGGAGAACGGAGTCGGAGAAACACCTCTAGAGACTGCATCCCTTCAAGAAATCATCGAACGCACTCGTGTTTTATTCGTTCCGGCCGTGGGGAGTCCGCCTCAAGTAGATGAAACATATTTAGGCCCGAATCGCGATCGTTTTGGCATTCTACAGCAGGAAAGCGAGATCGCCAAACTCAGGAATATCGTTGATGAATTGCTTCGTGACGGGAGACTGAGGAAGAACACGAAACTGCCGAACGAGCTCATGTCTTTTGCGAACAAGATGGATGTCAAACTTGCAGCTGCCAAAAAGTCCGCAGCTGCCATCGAGGTCAAACAAGTCAAGGACGAGATCGATGGCGTGAATCGTGTGGATACCCTGGAGCATGTTAGAAAGGGGCTGATACCTTTAAATGGTCCGCGTGGTCTGGTTCACTTGATCGACGTGCAAAGGTCTGTCGAGGAAAGT
>QLPE01000131.1:0-41510 GCA_003314125.1 Hygrophorus russula | reverse complement strand
TCTTCCCCCGCCGCACATCGCCGCGCAATCGCCTAATCCGAACTATTGCGCTTCAGATGGATATTCCTCTTTTTGTCACTCATTGGTCTTCGACAATGGCTTGTTCGGATTATGCCGCAATCGCTTGTTCTTGCTGTCGGTGCTGGTATCGGTCTGTTCATTGCGTAAGTCCACATCCGTTTTGCATAATTGAATACATTGACCTGACGTGCCGTTGCTAAATACTCAGTTTTATCGGATTGTGTAAGGCTGTTCATCCGCATATGAGCTCCTTTCTGATGTTGCCCGATATCCCATAGCATCTGGCGGTCTCGGTGTGATCGGTGGTAACACCGTCAATTTTGTCGGCCTTGGAGGTTGTCTTCCCCAAGGTAATCAACGCATTGCCTCAAAGCACAAGTATGAACGGTCCTAATCACATTATCAATGATTTGTAGATTATATGCCAAACCTCCCAGGGTACTGCGCACGTGGTGTTCTCAGAAGTCCTACAATGTGGTTAGGCGTCTTCCTCGGAGGGTACGCACACGCACATTTTTAGGCCCTTATGTTTCGTCTTGATCTCATTTATAATTCTTTAGGATTCTCACTGTATTGCTCATGTTGTACCGAGTCAAGGGTTCCATCTTGATCGGGATTTTCCTTGTTTCGATTATTTCTTGGCCTCGGCCTACATCCGTTACATACTTCCCACACACCGATGCGGGGGATGCGTTATTTGATTACTTCAAGAAGGTCGTAACGTTCCATCCACTTAAAAAAGTTGGTAATGTTATCGATGTGAGTTTTGGATTCGGGAACTTTGTTGCGGCTTACACTGATGGATTTATTTTCCTGCAGTATCACTACGGGTAGGTCACTGCATCACAATTCCCGTACTCTCACCATTTATTTGCGATTGTAGCAATGGAAAAGTCTGGTATGCCTTGATCACATTCCTTTACGTCGATATCCTCGGTTCGTCTTTTCTCCCCTCGGTTTTGCATGTCCCCGTCTAAGCAACGATATGTTGACAGATACTACTGGGTAAGATTCTAGTTCCTACCGTTACTTGAAGGCTGACTCCCGCGCAGTACACTATACTCTATGGCCAAATTCGCTGGCCTTCGTGACCCCGTGACACTCGATTTCGAAAATTCCACCATTGCATATTGCGTCGACGCATTTTCGATCAGTATGGGAGCTCTTATGGGGACAAGTCCTGTTACAGCTTTCATTGAGAGCGCTACGGGTATCAGCGGTTCGTCTGAATGTCGCCTTTCTGTTGCTTTCGTACTTATGCATACCTCTAGAGGGTGGCAAGACGGGTATTACAGCTATGGTAGTTGGCTTGGCCATGTTTGTTAGCGTTTTCTTCGCGCCCATATTCGCCAGTATACCCTCGTGGGCTACGGGAGGAGCGCTCGTTATTGTTGGCTGCCTCATGATTCGCAAGTAAGCTCAGCAGCATCCTTTCGATGTCCTTGTCGACAGAATGTTTTTTCATACGATCTAATAATCCTGTGCTAGTGTCCGCGAAATAAACTGGGACTACATTGGAGATGCTGTACCTGCGTTCCTTACTCTCATTATTATACCGCTCACATACAAGTACGTCCTCTATACTCCTGCCTTTTACTGAACTTAATATCCTCCCGTAAAGCATCGCATATGGTGTTATTACTGGCATTATATCGTACATCATCCTCAATGGAATCCCCCTGATTTTGAAGAAAATCTCTGGCGGTCGTATTTTGCCCCCCAACTATGAAGCTTCTGAAGAGTGGATTATTCCGCCCGGTGGCATTATCCCTGTCTGGATGTAAGACACTTGGTCAAAGTGCAGACTACATTCACACTGACATAATAATTTTAGCCGCAAGCTCCTCGGTCGTCCTCTTCCTGAGGTCGACGAACTCTCCATGGAAGAACACCGGCACGCTCAGTCTGTGGACGTCCCTTTCCCTGATCATATGGGGAGAAAAAACTCAGGCCAAACCGAACATACTGAGAAATAGAGCGACCACTTATCGATCTTTCTAACAATTTTTTATCTTTTATTGTATAGAAGTCAAGGTATCGTTTTTTTTTATTGTTAACAATCTTTGTTTGATATTTGTTGTGCTGATGATATATCAACACGGAGGGATCTGTAGTAAACTTTATAGGTTTTTATTTTTACCTTTGTATGTACATGCGACCTTTGGGGACACTACAAAATACCTGACCACATGGGTCACGTGATCAGATGATCAGGCCACTTTAGTTTTTTTAAATAAAAATGGCGAGTACATAAAGAGGTTACTCAAATCATTTGTTCCTATCTCTTATACCACCATGTTTAACGTCACATCTCAACCACCTCAGTCGATGTATGCTGATGTCGACCTCCTTTCCCTCGGTTGGTTAGAGAGAATGTGGGTCGCATGGTATGTTTGGTTTGCAAACCCGGTTATTGCAACAGGTTTAATGAGCTTCCTTCTTCACGAGGTGTGTAAACCTGCTTTTCAATTTCAACTCCATTACCGACCACACAAGTAGATTGTTTACTTTGGTCGTTGTGTCCCATGGATCATCATAGACGCTATACCGTATTTCCAAAAGTGGAAGTTGCAGCCTGCAAAAATTCCTTCGCCCAAAGAGCAATGGGAATGTACCAAACAAGTTCTGTTCTCCCATTTCACAGTGGAATTGCCTGTGGTGGGTTTTATAATAAAGCATAGATTCTTTTTTTGCGCATTAAGTTACATCTCTCGCAGATATGGCTTTTCCACCCTATGGCAGAGGCAACTGGTATGAGTACATGGCAAGTTCCTTTGCCGACATGGAGGGAATTGGCACCCCAGGTTTTCCTATTCTTTGTAATAGAAGACTTCTGTCATTACCTCGGTCAGTTTATCGTGCAGTTCAGGATCTTTGCTGCTAATATCCTGACGCCATTTAGCCCATCAAGCGCTTCACTACGGGCCCCTGTATAGAAACATTCATAAGATGCACCACAAGTACTCGGCGCCTTTTGGTCTTGCAGCAGAATATGCACACCCTGCGGAAGTATTCATTCTGGGCACAGGAACAATCATCGGACCACTGCTGTATGGGTATTTCATGGGCGACTTACACGTTTTCACCGTCTACGTTTGGATTACCTTGCGGCTATTTCAGGCCGTTGATGCTCACAGTGGATATGGTGCGTCGATCATTTGTGATGATTAATTTTTATGTTAACAAGTGGGCCACAGATTTCCCATGGTCGCTGCAACACATCATACCTTTCTGGTCCGGAGCTGAGCACCACGACTTCCATCATATGGCCTTTACAAATAACTATTCGACGTCTTTCCGATGGTGTGATCGCATCTTCGGGACAGATACCAAATACCGAGAGTACCGTGCACGTGTGCAAGCGGCGAAGGCTGCGATGAGTTTTGCGAGTAAGAGCGAGCAAGAGCTGATGGAACAACGGTTAATAGATGAAGTTAAAGAGGCGGGGCTAAGAGCTGAAGCTGAAGCCGAAGGCAGTGCGCCAAAGACGGTAAAAGTTCAGTAGACAGATAAATTACAAATAATTATTATTTTAACGTTCACTTCATCTCATGCTACTACCACTACCAGTTGAGATATTGGATCGTATATTTCGTGAATTAGACCATACCGACCTTCATCAAGTTATACGGACGAATAAGGCTTTTCACGATATATCCGTTCGTATTGTCTATCGTTATATCACGAATCTCAGTCCGCGTCAAACCATACTACTTGCTCGCACCCTTTGTCAGAACAACGATACCCCTTCTTTGGCCTCTCTTGTCCGAAAACTTGATATCGTCTTCTCAGGTCAAAGCTCCATCAGCTTGACTGGCAACGCATACACTCTGTTAAACAGAGTTTTCAGACGCCTCACATCCCTTACATATCTTACCCTGGAATTACCACAAGATAGCACTCAGTCTCTGAGCTGGATTTTCAACGGATGTACCTTTTCCCTCCAGTACTTTGGAACGTCTATCCTTTACCATCAAGTCTCGGATTTTCTCGTCAAGCAACCGGCTATCACCGAATTATGTCTCCGGGGCAGCATGGTCCCAACACCACTTTCGACCACCCTACCTCCCTTCACCTTGCCGCGTTCTAGTCTACCTAATTTGACAAGATTTCGTGCACCTGGCGTGTCGCCACCCGTTATCGCAGAGATCATCCGCGGAAGACCAATCGAGAGCGTGTCGATATCACTTCCACTACGCACAGATACGAAAACTGCACTGGATGCGTTGTGTCTTGGGACGTGCTCTGTCAAGAGACTAACGCTTATGTCGTTTATTACGACAGACCCTAGTGTTTTGTTCCAAGAAGTGGCAGAAAGGATTCCCGAGTTAGAAGCACTACATCTTATATTGATGTCGCTGTATACTTTGGTGAGACATTCCTGCCTTTTTTAATATTATACTTATATCGAATAGGAAAGCCTCCGACTATCTGGTCCTGTGCTCACAGCATTTAAAGCGCTGAAATACCTGACTTTCATGGCTTACGTGGCACCAATTGGGATCGCCGACAATGACGAACGCGATATCGCCCAACTCTGGCATCGTTCGTGTCCCACCCTGCGAACAATCATCTTGCCGAAGGGGAACGTGTGGTTTGAGCAGGAAGGTAATTGGACGCCACTTGACATGTGAGTAAGTGTGTCAACTGGCGCGTGCGAAGTTTTGTTGTAATTTTTTTGAGTGTCATGAGCAGAGGATCTGTGAGAGACAACGGATTTATATAATGTGGGTGGTCGTCATCCGACAGTAGCCTCACCAGTATTAACTTTTAACTGTCGAGCATAGGTGGACCTGGTACTTGAAATGTAGTGTATGGGAAATTTGCATTTCATTTTTCTCAGACTAGGTCTGGATCCCATATGACGTGGCGTACTCCACAAGAATCCAGACATTATAAATAAATGGATCTTATTGACACCAAGCTGCAATATGTCTGACATCCTCTTTCCGGATCCTTCTCCTCCTCCCTCGACCCTTTGCCCTGTCACTTGGTCTGGAATAACCCCAGAGGCAACAGCGGTTTTGAGGCGAGTGCTCAAGGACAATCACGAGAGGTTTCACATTTTCTTCAATGACCAGCACTTCCATAAGTAAGCCCCTACTAATTGGAAACACCTAACCTGACATTTGTCAGCCATGCTGCTCATCATGTCATTGCGATCTGGGCTCTTGGTGCCAATGGCCCCTTAATCGATGCTGCCTACAAACTACATATTGCCTATGAGCGTCCCGCGATCAAGTCTCCTGAACCTATCACAACCCTCAACTTTCATGAACATCTCGGAGATGACAGGTAATGCTGCCATAGATGAATTGGTCGAATCGGTTACCTGACTGGGCCATGGTTGTTAGGTTTTATAATGCATATCTTTCGTTTTACACCGACATATTGCTCCGAAAAGGGGCTGCTACGACGTTGGAAGAATGCCTGTTCTCTAAGAAGGCCAACTTCGATCCAGAAGGACAACATCATGAAATGCTGGGTAGATTTATGGATGGGCTCATGCACTCTTTCATCCATACAGGGTATGGGGTAGAGTTCGGATTGCCTGGAATAGTTGCGGAAGGTAACTCTTTAGACATCGCCAAAGGAAGGAAAACAGCTTACTCAGAATGTTATGGAAGGACTGGCACAGGCGGCGGTGCATTCATCTAATTCTACCGTCCTCATACCGCCTTCTCTTTTCAAATCCAATGTCGCGACGGGTCTGGAAAACATAGTATCGCGCTTGTCAAGTGTCCTTGTCTTGAATAATATCGATATCTCACCTGTGACCAAAATGACTTCCTCTCCCGGTACACACGCTTTCACGATCATGGCGCGCATCCTGAAGGACCCCAAGCTTGACCTCGAGTTGCAAAGCAGTGAAGCGAGTACGTATACAGAGACATTGGCGAAAGCCGGTGATGCGCTTGTGAAACATGCGGAAGAGTGGAAAATAAACCCTTCGGATCCGAACGACTTGAAGACGAAAATCGAGGAGCTGGTGTGGATGAACACGATCATCTATGGTATTGGAGGATGGTCAGGGGGAAACTTCAAGGCAGACTTTTTTACGTAGGTATTCCTCACCCAGGCACTGCAATTTGGTTCTGACTGATCGGTAGCATGCATCTCGTCACTTCCTCGATCTTCCTCCCTTCCCTGGTCGAATATCTCACCCCGTCCTCCCAATCCATTTTTCTCACTGCTTTCTTCCGAGTCTCGCTAGCCTGGTGGGTTGCCCGCGGGCGTCCCAGTTTCGACATCCCGGGGTTCTTTGCTGCAGAAACTTCGCGTCCTACGATGCCCGGCCCGTACCCAACCCCATCGGAAGCTACTCTTCCTGACGCACCATTTAGTCTGGCTAGTATGTTCAATGAACAAGAAACACGGATCTTTATGCCCCACGCTTCCGTCAGTAGCTCGACTTTCGACCCGAGCAAATACACGCCAGAGACCCTCACGCCCAACCCATGGCTTCCGATCATCCAGTCCACTCTCCTCCATCCCGATGATCATCTGTGCAAGATACAACGTGCGTTGGCACATTTCGACCATTTGTACGGGCGGAGGGTGCCAGGACTACCGGATTTTACGGGGACAGAGTTGGCGGGGGCCAAGAAGCTCGATGGGAGTCTATTCATCAGGATCGCGGGCCTCACTGCTGAGAAACTGGGGCGGGTCAGAGAGGGCGAGAAGTATGTATTTTGGGGGCGATAGCAGATAGCAGAAAGAACATGTACAACATTGCTGTATGCCTAGCTAGGTATTATTTTTGTAAGGGCCTTGAGCCCGTCAATGAACAGAGCCGTGATCATCGTGTCGCGGTCCAAGCGTCATCACTCAGACACAAAAAGCGAAAATAAACAGTTGACCATGAATTCAGTGGATCGGTTTCTGCTGGTATTATACATTATGTCCAATGTGTTTCAAGCGGGAGAGTCGCCAGCACACTGATATAGTCGGCGCTGTTGGCATCAGTGAAATCGCTCGAGGCTTTCTATTTCACTAATGAAGGTAGTGAAAGATAATTAACAGAATAGAAAGGTACGCTGGATTGGCAAATCACCACAAAAAGGACAAAACTTGTGTGTCCTGCAAACACTATCATTAATTAATATCAGTCCCAAAGTAAAGAGAGGAATAGAAAGGTGCTCACTGGTACCACCATGGAGGTACGTTCAAGCTCTTACGGAATCGTGATATGCCTCACCTCTTTCAAAGGTGATCAACTCTCGTGCCGCCTTGCTCTCCAACTTTGAGGTCCTCGCGCACCTACGCGAACTCGAAAGTGATCACCTTGCACGGGCCAAGACTGCCCAACGCATAAAAAAGGAGGAAGAGAGCTCTACAACAGTAAGCAGCTCTATTGCAGCTGGAGACAAGGGCCCTGCGGTAGTAGAGGTTAGCGAGAACCTCAGGACTATCGAGGTAGAGGTATGTGTTACATGACGTTCTACGACGTGAAGGCGGTTCCTTCAATATGAATTTCAGGCTATTCAGTACCTGTCCGCGGATTTTCAACCCACGTCATCTCAAACCCCAGGGGGTATCACACAACTTGTGAAAGACCTTGCCTCTTTCGAGCTCACCAAGGCCGAGAAACTACAAATTGTGAATCTTGCTCCGATAGCAGCCGTGGAACTTTACGTGGCATGTATTTCATTCGCCCCCTGTTCTTCCCCTGTCATATGTTGATGCTCAACGGTGATATGCAGATCGTCGAGGAACTAGAGGACCGTCTGGGTGACCGGATGGAGGACATCCTTACCCTCGTTCGCACATCACTTAGGGAGTCCACATTTAATGAAACTCAAAATACCGAATCCCAGTACCCCATGGACGAGGTGACGCATCCAGAAAGTCAAGAGGGATGGTTTGCATATGGCGATGCAGTCCACGATGCTGTTGCGAACGAAATCGAGTTTGATGATACCGGCGAGGGCGTGGGCGTGGATGGCGATTTAGACATGGATCTCGATGATGATTATTGATAAAGGCGCACCGGGCATTTTCAGAGAGACTCACTGTATCAACAAGATTATGTATCAATAAGGCAAGCAACCGTTGCATCTCTTTATATTAACTGAAGCGTGTTATGAGCCAAGGTGTTTGGGAGAAAGAAATAATGCACCCTTGATGCCTTATAGAGAACCATAACGTCTTAGATATATTGGTTGCAATTGCGCAAGGTTCCCGCAGACTCACCCACCCAAGTTCAAATTCATACCTGCTCCGCGATGAATTTCCCTTACACAATCGATGCAGAATCAATTCTGTTACCCCATAACTTCCGAAACCCTTGGTGGTTTCCAAACTATCGTGGATGAATCCTGGGGGGCCGTGCTACAGCCTTCGACTCCCAAAACTACCCCTTCCCTTCTCGTCGGGGTTCGGGCACTGAGAGAGTTACGTACTTATGCGTACCCATACTTCAGTAACTTTGTAGGCAGGTGTATAAATGTCGACTTCACAATATTTTCATTGCATCTCCTCGTCGGGTGACTTGTCCGGTCAGCTATGCTCGAGTCCGGAAACCTCTGGCTCAAAAAATTATATCGATGTTTAAGCCTGCCGTGGTGCCTGCCAGAGCATTATTTTGTAACTACTCCGATTTACCTCGTCAACTGATACCTAAACTTTCGATTGATCGCTTAAAAAGACACTGGCATAATAATTGCAGCAACGAACGGCATGATGCTACTGGGATATAACGCTGACGCCATATTCCTGTAATCTACAAATACATTAACTGACTGCACATTCCCTTCGTGACTTGTCAAGCCAAGGTCCGCAAAGCCGCATCGAAGTCTGCAATGATATCGCTGATGGCTTCAATTCCTACGGACACCTGTAGGTCGGTCAAGGGATCATGCTCAGCGGGACACCCGTCGGGGAATGATGAACAGTAGACTGACCCTGATCAAATCCGGAGTAACGCCAGAAATCAGTTGCTCTAGCTCTGTCAATTGCGAATGAGTGGTCGTCGCAGGGTGGATCACCAATGTCTTCGCATCGCCTATTCCAATCCAAGATCAGCAATGCATATCTCGTGCGTCACACCTCGACAGGTTCACGGTTCAGAATACTCACCGACATTAGCCAAATTGCTTGCTAACTTCAACCCTTCTACAACCTGACTAGCGGCCTTCGCGTCACCTTTGACACCAAAGCTCAGTACCCCGCCATATGCGTTTGGCCTTAAGTACTTTTGAGCTCGAATATGCGAGGAGTGCGAGGCGAGGCCGAGATACGACACCCAAGCAATATTCGGGTGGCGTTCTAAATGTCTGGGTGAATGAGCGATTAATAAACGATGCTTTGACGGGAGCGGGCACGGAGGTGATTATAAATAACGAGAATACGCACTGGGCCAACGCAAGCGCGTTATCACTGTGCCTCTGCCCACGCAGACTCAAAGTCTCTAAACCTTGCAAAAACAAAAAAGCAGCGAAGGGGTTCAAGGCAGGACCTAGATCGCGCAGCATCTGTCCAGTCGCGAGTAAAGGCTGTATCAGTATTGTTTGTGTGCTTGATATCGTATAATACGCACCTCTGTGCGCACTTTAACAGCAAATGCAGCGGCACCAAATGTGTCGGAGAAAACGAGTCCATGATATCCCTCCGACGGTGAGGTGAACCCCGGGAATTTACCAGATTTTGTCCAGTCAAATTTGCCTGTGACATGGGGTTGAGAAACAGCACCATTACTAAGTGTGATATAACTAGAAGAGCACACCAGAATCGATGATAACGCCACCGATGGTCGTCCCATGCCCTCCAATCCACTTTGTTGCGCTGTGTACTGTATTCCACGTAGTCAACCAACCCACTGTTTATAATACGACGAAGGAGCGGTAATTACCAATGATGTCTGCGCCGTGCTCAATTGGTCTGGTGAGATATCCTATTTCCAGTGAAAGTCCATATATAACCGTGGTGACGTTAAGAATAAAACATACCCCCCATGCCGAAGGTATTGTCAACAACAAGAGGAATCCCATGGTCATGCGCAACCTAAAGAAGTGAAACGTTAATCCCATCCTTGTTTCTTTTTTTATAATCCAATGATTTGAGACACACCTTAGCCAAGGCAGCGATATCGCTGACGTTATATTTCGGATTTCCGATGCTCTCTACGTAAATCGCCTTCGTGTTGTCATCGATGGCAGCCGCAAAGTCTGCAGCGTCGTCCGAGGTGACAAATTTTACGCCGATGCCGAACTTCTTGAACGTTACTACGAAATATATGATGATTGGCGTAAATAAAGACGCGACTAGGATGAAGCAATCCTACCTTTGAATTGATTGAAGGTCTGTATAGTGAATAGATGATTGAGTAAGTATATAAATCATGCACATTTCGTTGAAGTCACCAACTCCACCATATAAGTACGACCTAAATATCCACGGTTGAGTCACTGTGATTTAAAGAGCAGGTCACTCACGTAGAAACAATATTATCTCCAGCGCTTGCAAGCGTAAAAATAGCCATAAACTGAGCAGACTGGCCGGAAGCGGTGGCCACCGCCGCGACTCCACCTTCTAGTGCAGCCATTCGTTTCTCAAATACATCCTAAAGGGCCCTCAGCCGTACAGAAGGAGTAGAGAACCGTAACAAACATACAACTGTAGGGTTGCCGATTCTGGAATAAATGTTTCCAAATGCTCTAATGCAACACGTTTTAATGTGTGTGTATGACCCCTAAGATGTATTTACTTTAGTCCGAAGAGATCTGCGGCATGCTACATGATCAAAGATCAACGTCAGATCAAAAATATTGGATATGAGACATATCATACTAACCGCGGAGTCATTGAAGACGAAGCTAGTAGATGCGTAGATAGGGACAGCACGTGCATTCGTGGCTGGATCTGGTTCCTGCCCAGCATGTAGCTGCAGCGTATCGAACTCGGGCTCTCTGGATCATAAACAATCAGTTTGGAAAGATTGAACATCGGAGAGGAGTACTTGCTTGTGGAATAAATTGGCCATGGTGGTCACGGTAATGAGAGAAATGACACGGCTGTATTATATAAGTATGTATGGCGTGCTCAATGACCGCATCACGCCATCCAGAGGTAGTGAATTTGTGCGAAAGCCAGCCTGGGTGTGTGAACTGTTGAATCGGGCCGGACTAAATTTGAATTTCGAAAAGTCTTTAGGCTCCAACTTTGCGTCCAGCTGCGGGCGGATGAGGGGAGTCCGCCGTACACGCAAACATAACTTGAAGTTGGAAGGCATCATCTTGACGGATACAATAAGTCACATTTGCGGCTGTATCGCCTCTATTAATGAAGCTTGGAAATAAGTCTCGAACTACTGGCAACGTACATGTTTCGTGAACAATAGACACTGCCGAAGAAACGGTTCGCTATTCGAGTACGAAGGGTCTATCAACTCGCGGGTTGCCCTGAGCGTTTGAGTTGAAGGCGGATTGTGATGCTGTACAAGTATGTCAAAGTCACGGTGACCAGTGAACATCGCGTCATGTCTTCAGGGTCTGTGTCAAACAACCTGTCCGAATCGCCAATACGACACACCAAATATTATTTTGAAGATGGTAACATCATCTTTCTCGTGAGTTCCGTGCTAGCACTGGTATTCCAGGATGACCAAGGCTCTCATGTTGCGATCGGCCCACATAGGTGGAAAATACTCTTTTTTGTGTACATCGTTTTTTTCTCATCAGGGATTCTCCCGTTTTCGCCGACATGCTTTCTATACCTGTCCCATCTGGCGGGGAAGCCGAGGGTACCACAGATTCCAATCCAATCACACTCGCACAAGTTAAGACGATCGATTTTGAACGTTTGCTGTGGGTATTTTATAGTCCGTAAGTCATGTACACTATACCTGAATCTCGACTCGGAGGGATCATATCTCCTTACAGATCATACATGACTGGCAAAGCATCGATTCCCGCGTGGTTCTCAATTCTACATCTTGCCGATAAGTGGCAAATGGAAACTATCCGCAAGATTGCAATTGCTAGGCTAAAGGGAATGACTCTTTCAGCAATCGACAAGTTGTTCCTTGGTCGAAGGTACAACTTCGATAAGGAGTGGATCTTGAACGCGTATGTGGAACTGTGTACCAGGTCATCGTCACTGGTCGGTTGGGAGGCCCGAAAGATTGACGATCTGGATATTGTGTGTAAGATAGCGCGGATACGAGAGGATGTCATTGGTAGACATATACCACAGGTCGAAGTGAAGAACCAAGTATTACACCATATTATAAATTCTCGAGCCTGGCCTCAACGGCCTGGCGAATCCAGTGACGATGGATTTGGCGGTGTAGGCAGATTTGAACTGGAATAACTCAATTATATTTTGTCAGCTAGGAGCTCGTTCTATCGCAATGGCACTGTATTACGCATCGCTCAGTTCTCAGCAATAAAAATCAGATGAATCTGCTGAAGAGTTGAATTCCAGACAAGTTTGATGGAGAGGGGGCTAATTGGATTGATTATGAGCGCAATACTCAGATAGAACACTTTCTGAGCTGCAGCGCCTCGAGACGCTCTTCAGCAGATTAGTGGCTCCTGGTTTTCAGGTTCCAGTTAATCATAAATATAAATCCAGTTCTCCAGTCCGTGAAAAATACAATCTGGGGAGGCGCCCTGTACAGAGATAATGCATAGACGAAATCTCCACAGAGAACATCCTCATCTGATATCTGTCCGATAACTAGGTGGCGGTGGAGAGAATGCCCTCTGACCCAACACCGTCGGATTAACTTCCGAGTCCATTCTTGAATATCCGCCACCTGGAGCACCGTAATACTCATTGCCTGTGGACCCCGGGTTGTCTGTGTAGCTGACCGTACCAGTACCCTGCGGAGGGGAGTGTGGTCGGCTAGACGATAGCTGGTGTAGAGGTTGTGATCCTGAGTCACGTTGCATATCCCACCCAATCGAATCAACGCTATCCTGGCGACCGGGCGATCTCCCCCTACCCTCACCGGCACGATAGCCACTTTCCACGTCACTGTTGCCAGGAAACCGTTGAACGGAAGAGCCGTAGTCTCCCCCAGTAGGAGCGAGATTAGATGGACGTTTAGGTTGAGGCGCATGTAACTGGGGATCGCCTGCGTATCCCACCGCACGACCATCATTGTCCCATCTTTGATACAAATCTCCTGTTAAAGGGATATCCGAGTCGGACGCTTGTGGATTAAATGCAGTGTTTGAGTCGGTGACGTCAGGGTGTGAGTATGGCATGAAATCTCCGCGAGCCATTTTTGCTTGACTGTGAACTGAACATGAGCGAACTGACGCTAATGGAGTATAATAGCCCTGACCGTGCTTTTCTTCGCTCATATATAACTGCGGGCTTGACTTTGTTCATCTCGTGAAAGATATACCACATGGCCACAATTGTAACAAGGAATGTAACAGCTAGCACCACATCGCTAATGATCCTGCTTTTTGAATTCTGAGTTCCTGTATTCGATAAGTCATTGATAAGTCATTGATGGGGCAAACGGCAATAAAATTAGACGGAATAACACATACCAGTGCTGGACTGTTCTAAAATGACGCCGAGATAAACAGTAATGAACTGCTTCGGCAGAGAAAGAATGGCAGCAATCGAAAAGGTGATGATGCCCATACCACACGTTGAAAAAACGGCGGTGGTAACTGAACCAAACGCAAGAACCAGGGGGTCATTGAGGGGACCATGGTGAATAATCAAGTTTAAAATACGCACAATGTCCGGGAATGGCACTCAGTCGTGCAATGAGGGCAATTTTAAAGCCCCCATCTCGTACGACCTTTGCGAGGCAAGCATAAGATATTTCTGTTTTTTCGAGTTTTTCGCCTCGAGCACGACAACAATATTTAAAAGCGCTAAGCAAGAAGCCAGGTCAGATTTTTTTTTTAAAAAGTAAGAGAAGGTAATGACGTACTAAAAGTTGCCAACTTCACCCAAGTATGTGCCGGCGGCTACAATGGCAAAGCCAACCCAAAGGCCCCAGACCAGACCACAAAGTATAGCTACTATTTCATGGCCAAAAAGCTGAAGTGAAGGTACAAAATAAATTCGGTTTGGGCACGACCAAGGGTGTATTACTCACAGGAGGGAATGAGATGACGAATAAGATGGCAATAGGAACTAACCACCCCGCCTTAAGGCTAAAGCAGACGTTTTAGCAAATCGCTGTGATAGGGGACAGTGTTTGACCATCTGCAATCCCCAGAATGGGCAGCAGGTCGATTCGCGGGAATAGTGGGCATGCCACATCACTACTTGTAAATTGATGAAGACATAACTCACCCATGTAACCAGTTCGCGAAGGGCGTAAGCCAATGGACAATTTGGGAGTGGAATATTGTCATGAGTGCAACAAGCACAAGAATCACAATGAAAGCAACATAATACCCTACATTTATTTCGTTACAGAATGCATCATCAGCCAGATCCGAAGCTCATCGAGGAAGAAACGCACATAACCATTCTCTCCTGATCCAAAAACGCCAGTTACCCATCCGTTTCCAATCAAATACACCTTTTTTCAGTTCTGCTGCCTCACTGGGCGTTGGGCTGGGCGTTCTCAAACCCCTTTCATCCCCCACAGACTTGTTAGCGTTTAAAATATTACCATTATAAGGCATTCCTGCTGGTGGGTAAGGATACTCTCCTGGTTCGGCTGGGCCCCGGTACGAGGGGTACGAGGTCATGATGATATTGAAGAATGACAGAAAATGAAAAGCAGAAGACAAAATAGGTCGGGTATAACACAGGTTTACCACGTGCTACTGTGCCCACAGCGTGTAAAACATGAAACACACGCATAATAACAAGTAGAATAAAAAAAAGTACCAAGACAAATAAATACACAGGTTGTCGGTATACGGGCTGTTGGGCCAATACAGCTTTATCACAGATTAGACTGGTTTTTGACGAAACAGTGAACCTGCAAGGACAATTGACATGACGTCATATTAGTACAGAAGGCTGTGAATCCGTCTCCGACGGTGACAACAACCATCCGGTGATACATACTAGTTGGGGCCGATAAACTGATACAATATTCGCCGTACAAGTCCCGATAAATGCTGCGGGTCATTCTAAAAACGTCAAGTTCATCATTAAGCATCGCAAAATAATCATGAACCCATACCTGATATGTATTCATAACCATCCCCATCCCAATCGCCATCAGCTATACCACGATAGACATCAGTCACCAAAGTCGACAAGAAATTTGCCGAGAACCACTTACAATCATCTCCCCATATTGCCCTGTCTTGAACACCAATCCCTTTCCCCTTGCCATTACCCAAGCGCTCTCCAATCCCTTCGGCAACACGTACATTGCCAACTCGCCCCTCCTTCTCCGCTCCTCTACGAATAACGACAGTCCAGAAAGTAGCCCCACGAACCAGAACGAGGGCTTTGAGATGAGAATGTCAACAAGGGATTGAGGGAGTTTGATGGGTGGCGAAAAGGTGCTCGTTGGTGTGAGAGAGCGGTGTATATAATGCTTAAGGCAAAAGACACCTTGGATTCGAACGAGGTCAGCGAGAAAAAAAATAGATCTAGAATGCCATCGACCTTGATAAATGGCAACAAACACCCCCAAAAATGCCGAACTCCTCGTGGTCCCCCACAACGACTTCATCGCCATATAGCCCGGGTCACCCAAGAAGGCTTTCCATTTAAACAATATTGCAGGGATAAAGTGTAATGCGCCGTATATCGGAAGCATCCACTTGAAGACAGCGAAAAAGCGGTCAAAGGGGACCGTCATACAGGAGTCTAGCCACGGATGAATGGCAGCGCAGTTACCATAATGTGGGCCATAGGACGGCGTGGGGGATAGGGCGAGGGCTTTCAAAGAGGTAACAATAGTGTGGTTATTTGGAGTTATGTCCTGATAGCCAAAGTGTAAGAATCTGAGACGTGACCAGATAAAAATAAATTCGGCCTACAGAACGAGCAAGGATGGCATCTAAGTCTGATATTCTAAACATGCCTTTTCTTACCATGTCATGATTGATAATGACACTGGGCGCCGGCACTTTGCTTGCCTGGCCGATCCTTCACAAGACTGATCAACCATAACCAGATGCGGTGTCGGGATGGAGCTTACCATGTGTTATAGGATCGCGGAAGTGTATCCGGCCGTAGGATGAATCCGTACATGATTTGACCACACCTAGATTGATGGCCAGTTAATCCCGGGTGCATACAAAAAGCGAAAGAAAATTCACGCAAGGGAAAACACAAGTACATCTCCGTATGGGATACGAATATTACGCTTCTTAGTGTAGGAGTTCCATGAACCTTGCAGCCCTCTTCAATGCACGGCGTCAGCCCGATCCATAAATGTCCCAATATATTTACACACCGAACAAACATCTGTTGCCCAATGACTGCCCTTCTACTCTTCGTCTCAAACATAATGGCCAATCCCCCGGCAACAGCTCCCGCCAACGCCGCATGCCATCTTCTCGTCTTCTTCCGCACCAAAATCAGCTGAGCTTGTGCACTCAGCGATAACCGGGCTTTCAACCTTGACGAGGGAATTTTCACAACTGTGGGTGATATTGTCAATAAACTAGGTGAGTCTGGGTCGGTGTTATCTAGAGAAGAACTGTGTGTATCGTGGGAAGGATGAGAGTTTAAGGCGGGAAAAATGATAGGGAGGGAGTTTATGATGACTTTGTAGACGGAGACGAATGTTCCTGAGGAATGGGTTGAGAGAGCTGCCTACATCCGCCAGCTAGCACTCACCTAACATAGCAGCAAATCGGAAAGTATCAAGCCCAAATATCGCGTGGCGAATCATGGATGAACGAGCCCGTCTTTAGATTTCAAGAATCTCATCAGCCTTTCTTGAGCATTACGATACATCAGAACCTACCTTGGCACATTTCGTATCCGAATCAAAGCTAGAACGAGATTAACACTTGCTCGGATATTAAACGCCAAAGTTCCCGCTCCTAACACGTATATCGTCTTTCATGCGTGTCAAAAAATTGAACAAAACACACTTAAGCCGCCTCTACCAGCATGCTCCAAACACTGCCATATATCGGCCAACTCCACCACCTGTTGACCCTTGTCCCTCCAGACCATCTTACGTGCCTCCTTCAGGCGTTCTTGGTGGTTTGCAAGTGCGACTAGATTCTCGAATGAGGCAATGGCGCTTTTAGTAGTGAATCGGATTCCATGGCTAGGAGAACTGCTAGCTGTTGGTGGTAGTGACTCATCAGAGGATGTTCTAGGGAACGGAAAGGACATGATGGCGACGACGGCGAGCACGGCTTTGTGTAAGATTTGTGGGGATGCATTCGGTTGGGGGCGTGCTATTTATTACAATGTAATAACGGATCAAACTCCGATCGTACTACAGCGTAATACCCTCGTTCGTTGGACACGGTGACCATGAGTTACGCGACGACGAGCAGCGCTCGCCACTCGTCTACATGGAACGAGGTCGACTCTGATGTTTGGAAGAATCATATGAATGACTCTCCGAGCCCCTTCACTTTGGTTTCTCAAAATTTGGTAGCGCTTGGTTCCATCACCATAGATCGCTTCTTGTCGTCTCCATCCTCAGATATATTCGATTCCCCATTAGATCTCAGTGACAAAAAACTAGCCATGCCGCCATCTCCACCACAGTCACCATTAAACACCCCTGACACCCCGCAGACGCCATTGCTATGGGAAAACAAGCCGTCGAAATCAAACCCGAGCTCATTTGCCAGAATGCAGACCGTCGTTCGGCTGCATCAGACCTGCCAACGCGTATTTGGGAATTCCGATGCTGTGAAGTTTGAGTTTCTGGAAGAGGCCGGGCCAAACAGTAAGATACTCGCTTTCATGACTACACAATAACGCCGACTACTTTCAAGCTAAACGCTGTATTCTTACAATTACAAGACCCGACGGCCCAACACGGTCATACACTACCGAGCCTGTCTTCGCACGCAAAAACGACGCCAAGGCTCATGCTGCATCCATTGCCATCAGTATGGGCGCAATCGACTTTATAGTAACAGGCAATTCCGATCCCTCAAAGGCGAAAAAGGGCCTTGTCCTGGCGCCTCTTGATGCTGCAGGGATTGGTGAAAGTTTGTCTGCAGATCTAGCCGAAGTCGATCCGTCTGTAAAGGAAATTGAGGATTGCTGCAAGTATTGGAGGGCTGGTCGGGTCAAACCCCACTGGGTAGCTTTAAATGAGCCTAAATTCGAGAATAGTACGTATTCTGATATGTATTTTAAATGACTTTACAAACTTTACGGAATAGAGCACGGCACAGCGCTACGAATCGAACTGTCACCGCATTCTTGTCAGGTCTATTCCTCTGAAACTATCCACGACAGCATCTTCGAAGCCAAGCAGGCTTGTGCAAGAATCGCCCTCCGGCAGGGTGTCTTGGATTTCATCAAATTCGGAAACGGACAGACTCAGCCCTTAGTGTTGGATGCGTCCGATAAGGAGTCAGGGACGGAAGTTGCTGGAGAGTCAGTTACGTCTAGAGTCTCGGCCTTTTCTTCAGCTTCTAGCCTACAGAATTTCTATGAATCGCTTCCAAAGCCCTTTCCAGAGGACTTTGGTGATAAGACGGCTTCCGAAATCAATGCCCCTGCGTGGTTGAACACAACAGTTCAAGCCGCAAGAGGAGGGAAGCTATCTACTCATTTTATTTGGACAACGGATGGTACATTCGGTCGTAAGTATGATGATTTGAACCCAGGCGCACAAACTAATGCTCTCCCAGTGCACGGTTGCCTCCTTCGAATTGACCGACCCGAAGAATCTAAATCCTATCTTGTTGACGCGAAGTTTCCCAAGCGGGCGGATGCGAAAGCTGCCGTTTGCCTTCAGGCTATGTCCCAGGGCATAGGCAACTATATCCGGGACATAGGATCTGCCGTAGATAACAAAATTACTCCATCCATGAGGAAGGTTGCGAACCAGATTTTTCCTGTTCTCGCATCGGAATGTTATAAAATCAGACCGGACATACAACCTCTGTATGATTTTAACAAAGACAGAGATGGTATACCATGAACTTCTTTCCGTCGTTCGTGCCTTGACGATGATATTCTGTACAGCTTACGGATGCACCATGAAAGTGGAACTTTGCGCATCGCCCTCACCTGAAGACATCAAGGAATACATCGTTCCCGCAGAATATCGTACCAAGGCAGATGCAAAAATTGCGGTGGCATTGCAGGCCGTTCAGCAAGGCGTAATTGAACTTCTCCGTTTTCGTGGTGAACCACCGCCACCTGGATACGTACCATCTTTAGCCTCGCGAAGCAAAGATGTCACCAACGAGTCAATGATGCACAAGCGGAAAGAATTGGACAACGACGACGTCCAGGACAACAGTCATCGAAAGAAGAGGCGTAAGGTGAACAAGAGTTCAAGCCATCAAGGTGATGTTCCGTTTTTTAACACCAAGGAAGAGGTCTTGGCTCCCCGACGTATACACGCTTTACCAAATCGACCTTTCGACTCTCAGAGTGCCAATCATAACAGTAAAGACATTCGGAAAGGGCTTCACGCGTCTGGATCTGGCGGACTTGGCTCTATTTCGGGACCTGTACATACAGGTCAGGTAGATCAGTATCGTTCCGGATCCAGGGACGTGGATGATTTCTTAACCCCATATGGAGGTGGACCCCAGGCGAGCTACACGAGTAACTTGAGCGGTTCCCATCCACCTGATGGACGTCTCGCGTATGGAGGCGAGCAGGTTGCGCCATATGGTGTTGCACCCCATCGTCCTCCATCCGAGCCGTTCCAGGGCGGCGCATATCCTCCCCCTAGCACGCACCCGAGTTATGGGATTCACAGGGCTGGTAGTGGCATTGCACATTACCCACTGCCCCCTGGCCTTAACAGTGGTTTGGTTCATAACTCGGGATACGTGCCACCGTATGGGACTGTGGCAGTCTCGCATAACGCTTATCCATCCTCCCACTATGCACAACCGTACCAATCGGCGATACCACCTTCATATTTTGCGCAGGGTCCACCAGTTACATATGCTGTTGGGCCTTCCCCTGTTGTACCTACAGGATTCACTCCTGGTTATGCCAGCGCGACGGGCCATAGACAGAATTACTATCAAACACCTGCACAACAACAGCAACAAGAGCCATCTCAGCAATCTTTAAAAAATACTCGTAATAAACTTGGTTGGAATGCTCAGGGATTGAAGGATGACCGTCCCTCCGATAAGTGTGTTCCCGTAAAGAGGAAGGCATCGGAACAAGAATCCGAGGAAATTAATGAAGCCCGTACCTCTTCGAAGTTTAATGCAGACGACAAAGAGCCCGGCCAATCGTCTTTAAGTGACCGCCAAACCCCGCACGGACAGACGTTGCGTTAGTCGAATGTTTGAAAATACTTTGAGGACCTTCTGACATGCACTGTCTATTAGAAGCCAGCCCTCCCTCTAGTGAGCGATCAAAGCCGCCGTTAACTGGTTCCAGCCCGAAAGATCGTGCTCCTAGCTCAAAACCTGACATAGAATCAGGCAGTAAACTGACCGTTGAGCAACCTCCAAAGTCGTATGTCAGAGCGTTACTCGGTAAGCCCCCCCTATATGAATTTGACAACATTGACGTCCTTTCAGATTACTGTAACAAAGATGGATCACCTAAGCCCCAATTCCGCGACGAGGTTGTCACAACCAGCAGTGGCGAGACCACCTACAAGGTTTGGGTAATTATGGGAATGGAACGACTTGAGCTTCCCGTGACATTTGCCAGTCTGGACGAAGGGCGTGAACGAGTTGCGAAGCAAATTCTTAGTCGTTTGCGGTCGCAAGGGAAGAAGGGAAAAGGTAAAACTGAGGGGACACAGAGACAATAGGTGCTTTGTTCCATAAACACGCGCATTCAAGTTCTGTGACGGTTTATTTTGTGAAGTGCTCAATAGAAACGGCGATTTACTCAGCTGAGCTGATCAGTAGGTGGTTCTGTTGACGTTTGGGCGTCCGATTATCGATGGCTCGGATAAACTCCCGGCCATCACAACAATCATAACTAACGTCGGATTTAGAGGCATGTCTTCTACTATCCCAATCGTCAACTTCGCCCCATTCCTCGATGGTTCCAATAAGCAACAAGTAGCATATGCGGTGTTTTCTTCGCTAAAGGACACAGGTTTCGTGTATTTAGTCAACCATGGCCTCCCACAAGAAAAAATCGATGGAATGTTTAAATGGGTGAGCAGGTTGCCACTTACCCTCTCCGTTAGCTGAACCGTTCTGGTACCCATTTAAGTCTAAGCAATTTTTTTCTCAACCCTTGGAAATCAAACAACTCGCTCCCCATCCGCCTTCAGGTACCCATCATCGAGGTTCGCAGTCCACATGTTCTGTCACTTATCATTAGTTTATAAGTCTTCGAATTCCCAGGATACTCAGCCCCAGGGCTCGAAAAAGTCGTTCAGCATATCTACGATGCTGAGGAACTGGCGAAGACACGCGGTAAGGCACCTGATGTAAAGGAGAGTTTCGAATGTGGGCGAGAAGGCGATAAGATCATGCCTAACATCTGGCTGCCTGAGAGCATCTTGCCTGGCTTCAAGGGGGCGTGTTTGGACTTTTTTTGGGTGAGTGGCACCACCATCTGCATACAATTGGTTGACGCTGGCGATCAGGCATGCTACGAGGTTGAGCTCACGATTTTGAGGGCCCTTGCCCTTGGACTCGGATTACCAGAAGACTACTTTATGGCTCTCCACAAGATGTCGGACAATCAGCTGCGTTTGTTGCATTATCCGAGGTATGCCACCCTGACCTCGTGGTGCCAACGTGAACTAACTGACATCACAAGTGTACCCATTGATGCCCTCGAAAGGGACGAGATTGCACGCATTGGGGCCCATTCTGATTTTGGTAGTATAACGTTGTTACTACAAGACGATGCTGGTGGCCTGGAGGTCGAAGACCCAAATCAACCCGGGAAATTTAATGTTCGTGTTTCCTGCTGGAATCTCGTGAGGCTAAATGCATCATATAGCCTGTCCCCCCTGTGGAGGGTGCTCTTGTGGTTAACGCCGGAGACTTTATGATGCGATGTGATTATGACTGACATGTCATATTTTGTCGTCTGACTATGTCCTCGGGGCTTTTTTGTAGGGTCCAATGACACCATCCGCAGTACCATACATCGAGTACGTGCACCTCCCTGCAAAGACGCTGTCAAAGATGGAATGATGCCCGAGCGGTACTCCATACCTTATGTACGTCTGCCAGTTTGCTATTGTTGTCTATGCTCACTGACGACCTCTCCGTGAGATAGTTTTGTTGTGCGGTGAGGCTAATACACACCGTCCTTATACATCGTACTTAGGATAGTGGTTTAACAGGACATGACAAAGGTGGTGGACTGTCTACCCGGGACATGGTCTGAGGAAAGGCCCAAACGATATGAACCGATCTCGGTGAGTGGTCATATACTTTCTAAGCGGCATTATGCTGATCCAGGACGATCAGGTTGAAGAGTATATCCTGAAGCGACTGTCTGCCATTTATTAGCGTCTTGATGACTTTGGGTGTGTTAAAGGTCCAATTGATAGGATGACCAGTGTATAATACGAATTCCGTGTTCCAATATGAATCTCAAAGCCGCTACACGAGGGTGCTATTAGGTGGTGGCTCCTCTCTGGAACAATAGCGCGAAGTAATAATCACGCTTTCCCTCTTGTAGGCAAACTTCAAGTTTATGTGTAGGTGACAGCACGTTGCCACCTCAGGCCGGCCTCAGCTTGACTCATGATCTCTTTGCTTTGGCGCATCATGATATCAATATCATGATCTTCCATTTCGTTGACCCTACTCGGCACGAAGCCGTTAGTGCCCGGATTCGCTTTCGTGCGCTTACTACGAGGCACTGTATCATACTCGTGCGTGTGAGATTGTAATACATTTGGGGTGGACGCCCACAATCGATTAATCATGATCATGGTCGCGATCGTTTATTCGGCCACGCCTGGTTCCATTAGTGACTTCCACTCTCATGCTAGTATGTAGTAGTTTCCACTACCAGGCACGAACTTGAACCACTTTACGTCACGGTCACTTCGATTCGGCAATAACTTGCTTTGTCATAATCTAGGTTCGCATTATGTAGCACTTAGAATTAGGTCTCAAGATGGTACCCCCGGACTATTTTCAAAGCGACCACTTCCTGTGGGACTAACCTAGATGTGATGATGATTAGGGAATCCAATTTGAGGCCAGAAAACCCAACAACTTCGTTGAGTGTCCGCTGAAACTTAAAAAACTACTTTGGCCACGCTCACGACCAACGCTCAATGCAACAGGTTGCCCAAGTTCGCAGCTTTCACGAGGGAATAGATTTCAATACACTTGCATATTACCAAAATATACTGCAACGATCCTGCCAACTGTTCCTATAGCAGTTCCCAGTCCCTTCGACCAACCACGCCTAATAAAATGTTTACGGGATTTTGTCAAGTTCGATTCCGAGTCCGACAGAACCATACAACGCCGCATCTCACGCACTTGCGGGATTTACCACCTCCCACACAATCCACATAACAAAGCACTCACGGCTAGCCCTGTGAGCCAACAGTTTGGAATCAATCAAGACATGCCACCTCGTTCCAGGTACTGCATCCGAATCTCGCATCCGATCCGGAAGCAAATTATATTTACCCACTTCACCAGGGTTGGCGATTCCTGCGACAGCTCGCCAGTAGCTGATGTCGCCAATAACTAATGCCGTCAGTAATTGATACCGTCAGCAATGTCCAAGTCGAGGATGGCTACCCGGATAAAAAGGAGAAAAAATTCGCGAATCATTATCCTTTCTTTGTCCTTCCTTTGACCCCACGAGATTAATCACAAACCACACCCTCTACGACTTGAAAACAGACTCGAAATGGAACTTATCTGTGAGCATACAGTTCTCGTATTTGGCGGGCCTGCTTGCTGACTTTGTATTAGCGTCTACAGACCAAAAACCAAACTACCCGGTGGAACTGCTTCGACCTGTCTTTTTTTATATTCCAAACCTCAGAAATGTTCTTCTTGTCTCGCGGACTTGGTATGTCGAGGCCCTGGTTTGTCAATACATGTCGGTCAAGTTGGAAAACCACGTCGCACTCGTGAAATTCATGCGAACCCTCAAAAACCGTCACGAACTCTGTCATATGATACGATGGTTATCGGTAACCACCCACGGTGAGGCCGACGGTCCGGTCGTTCACAGAATAGGCCAATTGCTCGGATACATGCCGGGGTTGGAACGGCTTCACCTAGCAATCTGTACCAGTCAATCACAATTCAAGGACCTCCATCTTGAGTTATGGCCGTCCAGGAAGCTTGTCTCTTTCAGCTGCCACCTTAACCTCGATCGATCGTTCGACGACTTCATCGCATCCCAACCACTTCTGGAGGAGGTTTATGTATATGGAAATTGGGTTGACGAACGCCCCCCTTCAACTCGCCCTTCTGTTCTTTCCAAATTATCTACGCTCACTATCTGTGATGTTTCTCTGGCGGCCTCTTTGCTCTCCAGGTGTTCAGTCAAAGGTCTTTTCATACGTGGTCTACCGGTTGCTTTGGAAACTTTGCGTGTTGTTCGCAAGGATTTGTTTTTCGCCTCATGGGAGACGTGTACAAAATTAGAAATTACTCTCGCCTCGTATCGTGAGAGCCTATCGATGGTCACATATAACCTCCCATTTCTTCACGAGCTCTGCCTTAGGGCACCTGACTTGCACGTACGTTTTACTTGTCACACCCACCATAACTCTACTAAAAGATACGACTTTAGATTTTGTTGGATCCAAACAACAACAATAAATGCGTTGACTCTTTCGACCCTCTTTTACACTTAGAGAGACTGGCCCTCTTGTCATCTTCGACTATTTTTCCAGTTGTTTCGGACGGGGCATCACAATTCGCACTTATTAGTGATCTGAGGCGTCGTTGCCCAAGAATCGGGGAAGTCCTTGTCGGAGGTTTTAACGAAGGTCGATGTTGGTTTGTGCGTTGGGTTTTGGTTGGGATCCAATGGCAAATGACTAAATACGAATGACGGACACTCAAGCGGTGAGAGTCACGATAGGCAGGGCGACGTAGTGGATAGTGTTGCTGAGCCTGTGACAAGCAAAGTCGATCGAATAATAATATCGCTTGGGGATCTGAGCCCGGTTCTGGATATCATGGTTTTTTCGAGAAAGAGCGTGGTGGGTGTTTGCGAAGAGTACATGTAATTGTGCGCTGAAAATGTTGAGACATTGCTTCACTCAGTCTTGACACACGTTTACTAGTAGTGCCACCAAATATCTGTCCTTAATACCGCAGACTCCGTCCTTCGTACTCAGTGGCATGGCGATATCGAAAGTATCGCTTGTCACCGTGACCAAAGTCTGTGACACACCGGCTTGCCTGTTATATCCTAGTGCAAATTGTCGGTTTCAACATTTTGATTCATTTCAAATGACAGAGCGTCCTGAGCTTCAAATCTAAAAAATTTCCTCACTCTCGCTTAGCTGTTTTTCTGATGAAGGATGTGGAATGGTTGCGGGTCAGACTCGGATATGTCAGGAATCAATCATGACTACTACTTGCCTTTGTAAGACTCGATGATTCGGATGGACTTGGACTCAGTCTTCTCACGGCAGCCCTACCACTCAACACCTCTTGTCATGGCTAATGCACCCTTTCCCTCGTCTCAGAGGTACTTGCCGTCTTCAAGTTATCACCCTATGTCGTACAACACAGTCCGGTACACGCGGCAGAATATTTTATCAAGATTCTCAGGCTTACTTGGGTCAAGAATGGTCAAAAATGGCTACATAAACGGCCACGATAACCTTCTAGCAAGGGGGCGTGCAAGTTGGCTATGTCAAGTCACGTTTGTGTCCACGAGCCCAAGTGTATTGGGCTCTGGAAAGATAACTCGAGGTGGGTGAGCAGATTTCTTGCTCTGTCCGGTCGGAAGCACTGATGTATCACATGAAAATTTGATGCAAATCAGGGAAAGGAAGCATCTCAAAGTAGGGCTCGTTTGCGACGTTTGTGCAATATAAAGAGAAACCGTAGGTGCCACAGGTGTAATATTCAGGCTGAGTCATTATGATTGTGCCAGGAACTCTTCGCCGGAAACTCGAGGACCGGCGTATTGTTTGCTACCTGGATAGCGAAGGCAGCATTTTCAGCTGCAGCCTCGCTTGGGGATGTTCAGGACCATAGATATTGCTTATTGACGCTGGACACTCGCCTCACGATCGTGCATGCAGATAGCCAGGGCAACTTTGGTCATGACTTGATTGCCACATCGTCAGCTGTTATTGATAACACAGGCCTTTCTAATGACACAACCGACCCAAAGAACGATCTAATTTGTCTTTGGGCGCAGGAATGGTCTTAAGCTAAGGAAGCGCGGTACCAGATGGGTAACAATCTTATCTATTTTGTTTGACAGTCTCAGTGATTATTATCTCTAGCTTGTACTGTGACGGCGTAAATTCTGTGCAATTGTTAATCAGGATGCTGAAGTCCCGACAATGCTTCATGCGCCTATTTATGATGCCCACACAAAAGCGTCACCTCGGGGATTACTTTATCAGTTTCGAGGAGAAGACGTGTGCATGACTTGCCTGGGGGTTCTACATGTAGTCATGCAACTCCGATTTGATTTCACTATTCAAGCCACTTCATGCAGTTCCACATCACAACTTCCGTGGTTCCAGGCCAGTCTCTTGATTTTAACTTTGAATCTGAAAAGTTCGAACGAGCGACTTGGTTTTTGGCCGAACTACCAAGTGGGTCACATGACCCATGTAACAGAGTAAACAACAGTGGTCGTATCTGCCATTGAAGCAAGTTTGATTGTTGCAAGGCGGCCCTATGTTCTGACTGACGTTGATTCAAAAGTCTGATTCAAAACTTCTGTGCGATCCAACTCCTGGAAATGGATATCAGTTACACCCTTTCGACAATTCAAGTTGTGTCTTTGTTACCCGGAAAACTCAAGTTTAGTTCGTGATCTCATGATAAACTTTTGCTTCAACCTATATCACCTTCTCCATTTATTGAATATTATCGTAGGTATTTTTTGGATTGTACCAAGATGCGTGCGGACCAACCTGGTTTGTCTTGCTTGGATACGGGTCATATTGCCAATGATAGGACGACGTCTGCGAAAAGTGGCACTTGGTATTATGGGGTAGGTTCGTGACGAAGTAATCCGCATCCCCTGTAATCCACGGGATTAAGTCCGGTTCTGCATATTGTCACCCAATTTATGGAAGCTGCGTTGCACTTGTTATTAAGATTCTACGAACGGGCCCAGATAATTATTATTCAACTGATGAAAAAAGCCTGATGCAAAGCCCGAGGCACTCTACAGCAGGCGTAAAGACGAGCCAACGATGACAAGGTTGGGCTATCGACATGGGCAGCTACAAGGATCGGGTAACCCCTGCAAGACGAGGCGGAAAGTTCATATCAACAACAATGGTCAAGAGAATGGAGTCCCAGATATTCACGCCGGCTGTCCGAAATATTGGTTGGATGTACGAGAATTTTGATTACGCCACCATGGTAGTAGGAACTTAGCTGATACTGGCATGGTTTTCCGTCGTATAGCCGATCAGTTCTAGATCGACAGTTTGCGATGGATATTCGAGTAAAATATTCACGTCGACGTTGTCTTCACCGTCATCAGCGGGCATGTTTGGGATTTCTCCCTGTGCAGAATAGGCAACTGAAGATGCAATATCACCAGCTTCTGCTGCTGCTTCTAAGAATGACCGCCTGTTAAGAGGAAAATAGCGAGGTGTAGTGCAGAAATCACCATTTTCTGTTCCGCCATCCATCACCTCAATGCCTTCCTGGTCGATGGCTTCCTGGTCGATGTCCACGTTTTCTCCGGGTGCATCCAGGTCTTCTGGATCTTCTGGGCCACCTAATGTCCGGACATTAGTATCAAGCTCGCAATGTTGATAGGACTCTACTAGCCATTTTGATACATAGCAGCGTCAGGCTCTGCCTCGCCTCGATGATCTTCCTTCAACTCGCCGGCGCCTTCCTCTTCTTTATCGAATTGGTGCGGTTAAAATTGGAATGAGCCACGAGTTGAAGAGCTACAGGACAAGGAAATTGAAAAATTTACCTTTTCCCGACCCCTCGAGGCCTTCGACCTCTTCACTCTTGTCCATCTCCGTGGTCTCTTTCGGGGCATCCACGGCCTGAGCTTCGTCGGCACCACCTCCGACCTCTCCAACCTCTTCAACATCCCCTGTGGTCGTGCCAATCGCCGTTGGACTTTGCACGACCTCCTCTTCCGCCGCCTCCAAGTCCAAGTCCAAGTCCGCGTCCGCGTCCATGTCTGTCTCTCCTGCTACCCCCTCCAATTTCTTATGACCCGACCCCCTCCTGGTTGGCAACAGGACTCCATCAAACTTCGCGCTACTGGCAAATTTCCTTGCATGCTTTGGTGCGGCGTTTAAACTCATCTGGTCGCCATTCCTTGTAGCCCGCCCGATACCGGGCCCCGGATCTGACTTTCGTGCGCGCTTGCCACGACGCCGCGTATCGTAGTCGTGCGTATGAGACTGCGAGGGGCTCTGGGCGTCATCATGGTCGTGGTCGCTGCGACCACGTTTGTTCGACCGCAGCCGGGGTTCCACGCCAACTTCTGCTTTCATAGCGGCTTCCACTACCATGCTCGAAAATTAGTATTCCAGACTTCGATAAAGTCCTTGAGCGGGTGCTGCTCACGGCCTAGCTGTTCCACCAACTTGAGAAACTCAATCATATCTGCCCTGTTGCTGCGAGAACGAACTCCAATTTCTTTGCATACCGAGCGCAGTGTCTCTGCTTTTATAGCATCCCAGGGAAATTTTGCTTGGGACATTTTAGACTTGAGATGGTTGACCAGCAAAAGCGGACCCCCGATGGCTGATTCAAGTTATTGTACCCATCACGTGATGTGCGCGTCAAATTCCAAAACCTCCCTTTACGAGACAAGTGTAATAGCTAGTGTATAATTTCCCCGACTACCGCCTCAACTGGTCTCCATCTCTCTCTATTCTCGTAGGCGTCGGCGGGAACACAAATCCAGCCCCAGTAACAGGACTCCATCCTTCTTCGCCTCTTTCGTCTGCCCTTATCAGGCTAGCAATGCTAGCCGTATGGCGATGGCTTTTCCTCGGCATCTGCTGCACTGCCGCCCCATTGTTCGGTGGGTTACGATTCTTATTAGGTACAATGAACGGTAGTCCAGAGGTGGGCGTTGCACCTGGTACTGGAGACCGGTATGCGATATCCATTTCCTCGCCATCTGATGAGGTGTCGGTCAAGTCAAAGTCAGACGTATCGGCAATTGTCCTATGGGACAGCCGACCATTTCCGTTACGCATCCGTGGAGCTTCGAGATCGTACAGATCGTATTTTGTCCGTTGGGCGCTCAGACCGATCGGTGGGGCCGTGGCCAAGGGACCTCTCAGCTCATCGGGAAGGAAAATGTAGAATGACGCGATGGCGAGACATGCGCCACACACGACGTCGATGAGGTAATGATGTGTCAGATACATTGTGGCCCAATAAAGTATTCCCGTGTAAGTCCATACCCAACGCGTGGATTGTGGGAAGAAATGGGAGGCGAACATGGCTTCGAGTGTCGCGCAAGCTGCGTGGAGGGATGGGAAAGCTCCGAACACGACTGGAGAGTTGGAAAATGTAGTGGTATAGCCATGAGAATGGAAGAGGGCATCTATGCGGGCGAGACCGCCTGGGGAGCCATGCATGGAATAGTTTGCTGGGGTGAGGCCGTAAATGAGTTCATACCAAGGAGCGGCGCATGGGAATATTATTTGAATCAGGACCCCCACGAGATTCATATAACCGAAAGTGCATGCCCAGAGATGAAGAACTTCTTTTGAACGAAATAGCCAGATAAATGCAGCTATGACGAACGGGATGGTGAAATGACCGACACCGTATGGGAACCATGCTACTATATCAAGGAGTGGGTGTGTAAAACGGGTCATAAGGTCTGAGATATTTGCGCCATAAAGCACCGATTCAAGAGTTGGGAGTAATGATACCGATATTGCAGGACGATGAGCTTCTGGAATGAACCGAGAGGTGTAGAATGTCATGAGGTAGGCAAAGATGGGTGTAGCAGGTAGAAAGAACTGTGAAGTAAGTGGGATGAGGAGCGCGATTGTGTATAGAATTGGGATGAGGAGTTTCGTTGGAAATGAGGGAGATTCCATTATATATAACCAAAAACTGGCAAGACAGAAATGAAAGATGTAAACCGTATCTGAAAGTTTAAACGAGTATCTGCCCAGTCGACGGATAGTATCACTTGGTGATAACGATTTATCTAAACGACCGACGGCTGCCAGGAGTGCTTGGACGACGTTCTGAACCGGTCTCAACATCGTTTGCTGGCCGCAGTGGTCACGGTAAAGAATTTGTCAAACAAACGCAAACCGCGGAGACTAGGTCCGCAATCAAAACGGGTTAGCACTGGGGGTCTGCCGCGTCACAACTTGGATCTCTACCACCACCATCCCCTCTTATCTTTCACCAATGTATCGTCTTTTTACAGCTTCCCTGCTTGCTGCAGGTTTAGCTGCATATGCAAATCCAGTTAGACATCGCAAGACTCTTGGATTCGGGTCTATTAACCCTCGTGCTATCTTTTATTCTAGTCCTTACCAGATAACAACAAACAACTTTCTTCCTATGAGCCCCAACTCTGACCCCTTTGACGTGGCCATGTCATTCCTTGAGGATATTGCACCTTCATACTCTTTTCAACTTCGCCGAGACTCTTACACTGACAAGAATACCGGTATAACCCATGTTTATGTTCGCCAATTTATCAACGGCCTCGAAGTCGTTGACGGTGATATCAATCTTAATATCAAAGACGGCGTAGTCTTATCGTACGGTAACTCGGTAAGTGTTTACCGCTCACTATATGCGGCACGTGCTCATTTGCTCTTGACGTAGTTCTATGATGGTCCCGCTCCAACCCCCTTTACTAGCTCCGCTGATTGGTTTGTTGACCCTCATCAAGAGTTTTGCCTTAAACTAGAGCAGAGTATCGCCAAGGCCATCTCGGAAATACCCGTCCCACAAAGTGACCAAGTACGCATGGGCTCACATACTCATTCACAATTAGAGACCACCGATACCAGCTCTCTCGAGCGTGTTCACCAGTGGAACTGTGCTCAAGTCGATTCTCCTTACGTTACACTCGACGAGCTTGATTCATCTGTGCCCGATCCAAGAACAGCCATTCTGCAGTTTATGATTGCTGCCACACCCGACGAGAGTCTTCAACAGGACATGCTGGAACGGTTCCAGGAATATGTCGACGACATGTCAGCTTGGATTGAATCCGCTCTTGTCGGCGACCTTGTGGTTCCTATAGAGATGATCGACAACGTTCCTGACACCGTGAACCCTGTCAAGGGTAAACTTGCTTATGTACAAGTGCCTGTCGGCGAGTCAACCGTTCTCAAACTTGTCTGGCGGGTACGTCAGATTTTTATACCCCTTTCCATGCATTCAAGTTTCGCTCTCAGTTCGAAGTCGAGATGCAGGACAACTGGTACGAGACCGCTGTATCTGCTTACCCGCCTCACATAATCTTCTCTGTTGCGGACTGGGCTTCCGACTCACCTGTCCCTAAGGAACCATCCCCTAAGGTCCCTGCCTACAACGTCTTCGCGTGGGGCATAAATGATCCTTCAGAAGGTAATCGCTCGATCAGAACAGAGAATTCTGATCTTCTGGCCAGTCCTCTTGGATGGCATGCTATTCCAGCGGGGAATGATCCGTCGGCAGATTGGAGGGTTAGAAGCTTTGCGCCAGGAACGATCAGGAATAGTTCAACCACTTGGGGCAACAACGTCAGCTTTTCATTTTTGCCCTCGTCCACCTACTCTGAATGTTACCTTCAAAGGTGTTTGCCCATGAGAACTGGGAGGGCCGGAATGAATGGATTGAGAATTATCGTCCGGCCAGTGACGAGGATATGGTCTTTGATTACGAGTACAACCCCAAACCTACAAACAACAGCGATGCCCTGGATGAGGCAAAGAAGTTTATCAATGCTTCAATTACTCAACTCTTTTACACCTCCAACATGGTTCACGATCTTTTTTACCGGTTTGTTTTACGTTTCGCGCACGGGTCATGATTAACTACTTCCGACAGTTACGGTTTTGACGAGCCCTCGGGTAATTTCCAGCAACACAACTTTGGTCGCGGTGGTGCCGAGAATGATGCTATCATTGCCAATGCTCAGGACGGCAGCGGATTCAATAATGCTAACTTCATGACACCACCTGATGGCCAGAACGGACGCTGCAGGATGTACTTGTGGAACACCGCAACACCTTTTAGGGATGGCGACCTTGAAGCGGGGATCGTGATCCATGAGTTGAGCCATGGACTGAGCACACGTCTGACTGGTGGACCTGCCAGTTCTGGGTGTCTTGGTTGGGGTGAAGCAGGCGGTATGGGTGAGGGTTGGGGTGGTATGTATATTTATTTTCGACATAAGGGTCGTTTGATCATTTTGTGTTTAAGATTTCTTGGCTACTACCATCAGAAGCACCAAGAGCTACTCCGACTATGCCATGGGTGCTTGGGCTGCTAATCGGGTTAGTGGCATTAGGAACTTTGTCTACTCTTTGGTAGGTCGTTTCTTTTATTTTATCTGTTTTTTTTTTGATTCCTTTAAAAGAACGAGACCGTCAACCCTTCGACGTATAAGACACTTGACAAACCTGGATATTGGGGTGTCCACGCCATTGGAGAGGTTTGGGCTGAGATCCTCTGGGTTGTCTCCAACCGACTTATTTCCAAGCATGGGTTTGTTGACAACCTGTTCCCTCCCGCACCGCTGGCCGACGGCACCATCCCAGAAGGTGATTTCTATCGTCCTGCGGAGTACGATGTCTTTGGTAAGAAGAAACCCCTCGTGCCAAAGTACGGAAATTCATTGGCCGTCCAGTACGTTTTCATTCCGCTCGTTTTGGGTAGTCCGCGGAGAGCTAGCTAACTCGTGATTGTGTAGACTTGTCATAAACGGGATGAAGTTACAAGTGTGCCGTCCGTCGTTCTTTGAAGCCCGAGACGCGATTATCCAGGCTGATCAAGTCCTCACCGGGGGCGAGAACTTCTGTGACCTGTGGGCAGGTTTCGCCGAGAGGGGGCTCGGACCGGATGCCCGTGTCGAGGGCCGTACGCCTTGGGGTGGAGGAATCAGGACGAACGTGAGTGTTTCAATGCGCGGGTTTGACGGACGTTGACTGTTTTTGTACCGTTAGGGCTTTGCTGTGCCCGTGAATTGCCAGGTTGAGGAGCCAAAGCCGGAGCCTACGGAGCCTGAAGACTGATATATACGCTAGATTACCTAGGGAACAAGTAGACGTATAATCTACACACCACTGCTGTACAAGTACTATGATTCTTACTATAAGAGTTTTTGGGTTATTGTTCATGACGAAACTTGAAAGGCGGTTCAACGTTCAACAGGTCTGCTGATTCACGTAGAGTTTCAGTCAATATAAAGAGAAATAATGGTTGCTTAGATTCCAATTATCACCCAGATCCATATCGAAATCCCCATCCACGCCCCCGCACTTGCCAGCATCATCGATTTCGATTTGGTTCACCGCATCATGTCCCCATCATCATACAAGCCATTCCCCTTGGCTTTCTGAATGCGCCACCCTGTCCATGGGGTACTGGTGTAGTGAGTTCCATTAGATGTGGATGGGGCTCTCCGAGTGATGTGCGAACGAGAGTGAGGATGTCCTCCATCCGGCCGCCTAGGCAGTCCTCTAGTTCTTCGCCTGAACTTTATGTTGAAAGAGCCAACTTCGCACAGAACGTCGCGTAACATATACTTTGACTTCGATAGTCCTGAGGTCCTCGCTAACCTCTACTATTTACTGTTGCAGAGCTCTCTTCCTCCTTTTTTATGCAGTCTTGGCCCGTACGAGGTGATCACTTTCGAGTTCACGTAGGTGTGCGAGGTCGAAGTTGGACAACAGGACTACTAATAATCACCTTTGAATGAGGCCCTGAGTACTGTATACCAGGACTCCAAATGAAGAACGTACCTTCATGGTGAGCAACTGAGGAAATCAGGGGATAAGCAGAGTGTCCTGCCTTAGGCAAGACTTTCCTGAAGAAGGAACGACGTCTCGGAGACATGTACATACTTTTCTCTGCCAGTGGTCATGGGGAACGGGTTATGATCCGGCCCGGTGCCTCACGCTTGCGCACACCTGCCTAAGACTTTCATGGCAGCCATTGACAATACCCGTACAGCGCCCATCAACGTCAAGCTTCTGCTCATCGGAAACTCTTCTGTTGGAAAAAGCAGTTTGCTCCTACGGTTCTCGGACAAACAATGGTTGCCTGAAGATGAATCTAGTGCTACTATTGGGGTCGATTTCCGTGTGAGATTTCCTGTTTTCTGTGGCTTCTGTAGTCCCCATGCTATTTGCAGCAGAAACGTGCATGCTGACGGTGATTGGCGAGTAGGTCCATAAGATGGATGTCAAGGGGAAGAAAGTTAAGCTCTCAATATGGGTGCGTTTTGCGCTTGGGCGTCCACGTTCGTGAGGTGTTGGACTTATGTGGGCTGAAAGGACACGGCAGGGCAAGAACGTTTCCGAACTATTACGTCGTCGTACTACAGGGGTGCGCAGGGCATCATTCTAGGTGCGTTGATGCAAAATTCGGTTTGCGGCGATCATTTGACGATGGGGATAGTCTATGACGTATCGAGTAGAGACTCGTTCGACGCGCTCCCGAGATGGTACTCCGAGCTGGAGACATATGTCTCCGACTCCGTAGTGAAGATCCTCGTCGGGAACAAGGTAGACAAGGTGCGCAGCTTGCCGCTCCGCGCCAATCGGTGCTGATCCCCCGACGGCATTTGTCCCACTCGTAACGCAGGAGTTTTCCCGGCAGGTGTCGCATGCCGAGGGGCAACAGTTTGCAACGCGGATGAACTCCCTTTTCATTGAGGCCTCCGCGAAGACGGCCGTCGGCGTATCCGAGGCTTTCCGGGGGGTTGTAGAGAAAATCTTGGATACGCCGGAGTTGTGGGCGCCCGTTTCGCCTGACAAGGGCGTCGTTGTGAGGAGGGGGGATGCTGGGATGCCTGGGAACATTGATCTGGGGCAAGATGGGAATGCGGCGGGAAGTGGCGGGTGTTCGTGTTGAAAATGGGGTGCTAGATGGGTTCGCGAAGGTGATAGAGTTGCCTTTGACATGAACATTTATGACTTGAGGTGGTACCATGATGAGCCACGATGACGCCTTTATATCCTGTACAGCTGTAATCTAACTACCTTATAGCCCGCTACGAATTTGGCCATTAAAATGTATGGCAGAGCACCTACTGTCCAAAGTTGGTCGTTGATCGGTGTTGATCACCGGACGTTCTCACTGAGCCTGGAGCTTGGAGTGGTAAACCGGTGCATGCGAATTGCGATGAGAAAATTTATAACACATTATGTACAAAGTCGAGTGTACCGCCAAAAAAGAGTCAGCTGGACATGACAGTTGGCAACACGGGTCTTCTGTTCGAAGTCACTGGTAGATAAAGTTGTACCTGGAAGGGATCAACTGATTGATCGCTAATGGAGAAAAAGGGAACACATACCGAGAGAGGAGATGAGGGATGGCGGAAAGTTGGGGACCATACCTATGGGACCGAAATGAAGACGAACAACAGGATCCGGTGTTCGAAAGACTTACCGCGCAGCATTGTCGTAGAGCTCAAAAAGCGGGATAGCAAGGAGTTTCATATTTTTCGGGACAGCAAGGACTTCTACTCATAATAATGAATATTGTTGCTTTGCGAGATGAAGTCGCGACGCACTTCGTTCGGGCATTTGGACCAGATACAGTTTCTTGCATTCTTTTGGTTTCGTGATGTGCGCCGGAATGAACGGGTACTAAACATAAAGAATACAGATTGTAATACACCGCGTAAATGACATGATGCGCGCGACATTTGTATAAAAATACAAGGTTATTCGTCAGGGAACGTACCATGAATGTCTCGAAGTTGGGCCGCCACCACTGAGCAAGACAGTCTCCGATCTCCCATTCGTTGTCGACTCCGTGGGACGCATTGAATTGACGTGAATCCGTGGGTGGGGCCAATCGTTCATCCAGTCTACGTTTGAGGCCGTCAATATCGTCTTCGCCGGGTTTGAGGTAGTCACCGGGGCTGGATCAAGGGTAAACAGATGAGTGTGGAGTGAGAGCGGAGCATACAGTTTGAAAAAGGCATTTGCGATTTGAAGCATGAGAATGTGAGGGTGCCCGTGATCATGGACCACCAGGATACCTTCTACAGTTCGCCGCATGCCGAAATCCTCGTAGTTATTCTGTAACCGTTGCAGTCTGGCGGAGACGCTAGGATCTTCCTCCGGTTGAGCTTCCTTTGTGCTGAAGGAGAAACTGTGCTCAGCTGACTCGATCGAAAGAAGAAGGGGCCCTGACATTATACCTGAAAGTAAAATTGGACAAGGGGTACCTATAAGTGTACCACGGTGTCAGTACGGACCAAGGGGATGGGACAGTGTACCTACAAAGCTATTGTGTTTGACATGGTTGTCGGTGGTAGCGCTGTTCTCGGTGGTATCCGGACAAGAGACTGACGATTCACGTGAGAACTTAGTATGCACTCGCCCGTCGTCGCTGAGATCTGAGAAAGTATTGCCATTGGAATTTCAAAATTTGAAAAATGTCTGACCATACAGGTTCGCCGTCTGGCTTATTTTCAACATTTGCATCAAGTTCTAGGTTGTTTAGCTTCATGTCGAGTTCACCAGTTGACTTGATCACCGAATCGCCCAATACCCGGAACTTAAATCCTTCTTCAGCGCTAGTCAGTCCGGATTCAATCAAAGACATTCGTGTGACCGAGAACGCTTGGGAAGACCTTGACCAATGTCGCGATATCACGCACCGATTGACTCAATCCGAGTCCCCTTACCGAAGAGCAGGGTAATTTGCACGTTCGTGAACCCTTTTTTTCTTTAACTTCTAATTTCTCTTTCCAGATTATTTCGTCCAAATAGTTTTCTACCCACTTCATATACTTCTGGTATGATCTCTGTACTCCCCCACTCTCAGCACACTATCCGTATGAGTACAGTCGAGCTCTCCGGTATGTTGCTCTCTCCACCCTTGGCAGATTCCGTCCTCTCGCCCTCCTCCCTCCACTCTAGAGATTCCTTTATTTTCCCCATCGTAGGAAAAAGTGACCCTGCACCAGAACTACTTTCACATGTGTCTCCACCGCAGTCTTCTCAGTCCTCCGTCAACACCGTCGACCTCTCAGAGTCAACCTCGTCCTTTGCATCCTCCAGCGTTGGTACCTCTACCCCTAGAGGAAAAACTGTCGCCCCTTTCAACCCTTCGGGCCTCACTCTTCTTCTAACCAAACGACGTGGACCACAACAGTCACAGCCTATGTCATCTAGTGCGACACCATCCTCGGACTCCGCTCTGACACCCACAATGGAACATCAACGCACACTGTCTCTCACACTTGAACAGCAACGTCAGAACATCGATAGTGATGCTGCGCCGCCGCCACCGCCGCCACAAGTCCTGGGAACCCCAAAAACTAGTTTTTTGGATCAATCCCTAGAAAGTGACCGTTTGAGTGGTGTCACAGAATCAGCCCCTCTGCTAGGTGCTCGAGAAACTAGTTACCCCTCATATACTCCAAACGGATATGCACACCCTGAGCTCGATCCAAAAGGTGGTCGAAACATCATGAGCACCGTCATTTCGCATGTAGTCCGGGCTATGACGCCGCAGGAAATTCAAAATAACCTGCTGACTGCTGTGAAATCCCTACCCGCTGTTCTGCTAGGGAGTCTGCTCAACATCCTTGACGGTGTATCTTGTAAGTGTCCGGACGTTTTGTGATGCACGACGTGTACTCATGTGGAGTAGATGGTATGATTATATTCCCAGCAACAGGTGTGTTCGCCAACTTGGGCGTCATGGGCGTATCCATGTTTTTTGTATCGTGGGTCTCGCCCTGTTGTCTATTTGCTCACACATCCAATTACGCTCGTTGACAGCACGGTCATCTCGCAATTGACATACACACTCGGAGGGAGTGGGTTTGCGGGTGCGAACGGCAGCATGATGATTGAAGTTGTCGTACGTTTTTCCCTGGAATCTGACCGAAACCAAAAATAATATAACTGTAGCCATTCTTTCACGTACTCGCCACACACATCGCGCGTGACATTGGGGAAGACCACCCGCGCGAGATCATCGCAACGACGCTGTTCGCATATGCAATGTCCTCCGTGTTGACGGGTCTATCATTTTTGGTACTGGGCGCGCTGAAGTTGGGCACTATTATTGGGTTTTTTCCGAGGCATATCTTGGTCGGGTACGTTGTTTTTTTTTTTTCCAACGAATGTCGATTAATGGTGAGTTCATCTTGGCTTCCCCAGATGTATAGGGGGTGTTGGCGCATTCTTGATCAAAACTGGGTATGTTGTCTCGCACACAATACAATAGAGGCAAGAAATAACAGGTACTCCAGGCTCACCGTTAGCTTGCGCATAGACGAAGACGATTTTGTCGTATCCTGGGAAACCTTCCAGTCCGTGTTCTTCGACAAACACAACCTCACGTTGTGGATCATTCCTCTCGCTCTTGCCGTCCTCCTACGCATGATCACGCACAAATATCACCATCAACTTATTTTCCCAATGTGTATGTCGTGACGTGCTGATTCAATTTAATCCAACTAATCGCAAGGATAGATTTCGTTGTCATTCCTGTTGTATTTTATATCATTGTAGCCGCCGCCCAGCTGAACCTGGGTGTTCTGAGAAAGGAAGGTTGGTTGTTCGACGTCGGGAACGGGGAGAAGGAGTCCTGGTACAAGTTTTATTCGTATCTCGGTGGGTAGCAGCTTTGTTATTCGTTGTTCATACTGGACTTATTGTGCGTTGCAGATCTTGGAGCAGTTAGGTTTGGTCCGCTGTTGGCGACCTTGCCAACTCAGTTCGCTCTGTAAGTTATCTATCAGAATCTTCCACCTTATTGTTCATTTTTTTTTGGGTAGCCTTTTCTTTAATATATTGCACCCGCCGTTGAATGTTCCTGCACTATGTACGTCCCAGATTCACCCTAAACATCGCGGTGTGACTGACTGGATTTTGTTTAGCGGTTTCTCTGAATGAAGACGTAGACACGAACAAAGAACTCGTCGCACATGGGTACTCGAACCTCTTTGCAGGATTATTTGGTACTGTGTAAGTTCACCATTTCGCGTGGATATTCATGTAATGAACAATTATTTGCCAGGCCGAATTATTTGGTCTACGTCAACACGTTGCTGTAAGGCGTCTTTCCATCTCTGACCAAGTGAAGCTGATTTTCTTGACAGGTTCTATCGGGTTGGCGGAGGGACACGTATCGCCAGTTTCTTGCTGGCGGTAGCAACGGCGTTCCTGCTGTTCATTGGAACAGGCCCTATTGCATTTATTCGTAAGTTCTGAAGCAGCTATTCTCTTGTCATAATGGCACTTGACGCAGTTCTGCAGCGGTCATGGTTGTCGGCGCTTTGATCTTCGTCCTGGGTATCGATCTCGTCAAAGAAGCCCTCTGGGATACAAGACATCGCGTCAGCAGGTGCGTCATTGCATTGTGCCTTTGTCCTGTGGCTTATTTTATTTAGGAGTGAGTATATCACGATTATAAGCATTATGGTATGCATGACGGTCTGGGACTTCGTTATCGGAGTGCTATTTGGGATTATTGTGAGCTGTGAGGATTTTTTTCTTCTTCGTATTGTGCATCCTTTTGAACTCTGTGGACAGGCTTCTTTTTCGTGGTGCAAAACTCCCAACGAAGAAGTATTCGAGCATTCCACACGGGCGAGACCGTCGTGTCGAGTGTACGAAGGCCGGGTTCGCAGCGGGCATACCTTCGCGAAGTGTCAAGACAAACGACGATTCTCAAACTCCAAGGTATATTCTTTAGCGTTGTCGAATTTGAGATAGAGGATGACAGTCCCAAGGATTTTTATTCTTCGGAACGATTACACATGTCGAAGAGACCATCCGGAGTGTCATTGAGGAACCCTCGTGGCGGCAAAATCCGGTCCGATTCCTCATTCTTGACCTGTCGCACGTAGCGGGAGTGGATATGTCGTCTGCCGAAGCTTTTGTGCGGGTCCAACGACTCCTAGCTGCCAAATACGTTACACTCGTGTTCTGTGGCTTTTCAGCCAATTCCTCAGTTGGAAAGGCTTTGCAGAGTGTCGGAGTGCTAGAAGCGGACAAGGTTGAGTTGTTCTCTACTTTCAATGATGCCATGGAGTGTAAGTGACTTTACGGTGGAGTGACGCATTGTTTCTGACCTGCTATGCTCCAGGGACAGAAAACGCGTACTTGCGGGCGTGGTTCAGATCGCAGAAGGCTGAGATAAGTCCTGTCGTCGGTACGTTCCACCTTGACGGACACCTTACAAGCAGACGCTTAACTTATAACACAGTACTGCCCGGCCGTCAAGATGCGGATATCTCTTTCCGTCAATCCTTGGCTAGTTCTCCAAGACGAACACATCTGCATGACGCAGGAATTCGCACGATCGCAAATGGTTAGTTAGCTGGTTGTAATAGCTGCTACGATTTCTGACGCCTTGGGACTCCAGAAACGCCGATGCATCTGGAATACGGAGATGCCGCCGAACCGCACAACACGCTCGTCAGGGCGTTCTCGTCCTACGGAGACTTCAGCTTCGACCAGTTCCACCCGCTCGTAAAGTACCTCGAGCGCATATGTGTTCCGGTCGATACTGTGCTGTGGCGGCAGGACGAGCCGTCGGATGGGCTGTACATCATCGAGTCTGGCATTCTCAGGGCGATATACAGGTTTGCGAACCAGACGCAGAGTATCGAGGAGTCTATGGTCCCGGGTACGCTTGCCGGGGAGCTTTCTGCGCTTTCAGACTTGCCTCGGAATGCCACTGTCATTGTCGAGCGTCAGGCGGTGTTGTGGAAGCTCAGCAAACAAAATTTACGACGGCTGGAGGCGGATGACCCGACTCTGGCCTGGACGTTCTTGCAACTCATTCTAAAAGGTTGTGTCTTCCCCATATTGCGCGCAAAGTCTACGGCTGACTTTGAGATTCCCCATAGTGGCAAAAATCGATTACGACACGCTTCTTTCGGCCTTGGCGGCCAGGCAATGACTTCACGCTGAAAAGAAAAGACCTTACGTACACTTCCTACTTTTATAAATTATGATATAACGAACGCACACATACACAAGACAGTCGATCCATACAGTAGTTCCCACCAAAACGTTTTTTTAAAATACATGACCGGCGTTGCCCCTCGTTCGAATCAGTCTGGATGATGACCCAATGTTGTTGGAGTTCCCGTAAGACTTGCTGGAACCGAAGCGACCCCGTTCTGCGCGTTGCATGTCGTTTTGT